>JARJLF010002867.1:0-27275 GCA_029378395.1 Mycena leptocephala
AGAATTTGGATATAGGAAGGCGTGGGTGAAGAAACCTTTAATACATACAATGTTATATACATACAATGAGGTTCATTTGCCATTCTATCTATTCCCCGGCTACCCCGACTGGAACTGGCGAACGAATTCAAAGCAGCGATTCCACATGTTGTAGAACTTCTGGCGGCCTTTACCTCTCAGTTTTGGTTGATCCTGACACAAGCCCTTCTGCCGAGTTCCATTCCTCAACAACAAACGGTTAGGCAAGCCGTTCTGTGGTATACTTCACAATTTACCATGTATATTGGGATCGATCTCAGCATAGACACAAGACTTGAATCAATGTCGATACTTCGGGCCCCACAAGACGCCGTGGATTAGAATGCTAGCGTGGAGGTGCGTGAAATGGGCCGAGGATTGTTTTACGCACCGTGTGCTGTGGGGCCTAGCCAATATATGTTGAACGGTGGAATCAACGGTCAACTTGAAAATTGACTGCACCGACACGGTGAGCAGTTATAGAGTAATCATTTACATGAATCGGATCCCCATAGCTGAATTTATGATTTCTATGAAGTCATTGAATCTACTGCGCGATATATTTCTTCGATATTATGCTACCTGTTGTCGTATCTCTTCTTTCATGCCAATTCATTCACAATACAGCAATCTCTTGATTTACATGCCATTCTGCATGCCAGTATGACCTTTGGTGCAATGCCGACGTATTCTCCTTCATCAAATTGCGACGGGAGCTTGCGCTGATTACGCTGTGGATGCGTGTTTGTTTCGTCGCCCAGACCGCTCTGCATGTCGTGCCCTCTCGCAAAATTTCACATCTGTTGCAGAGATGTCGAATTCGGTTCTGAATATTTGTCTCGAGGCTGACCATAAGCAAAAGCCTACTGAAATCTCTCACACTTGGCTGCCACTTTATATATATCTGCGGCTGGTGTTTGGACTGTCCGATTTAAACTCTGTGCAACTATACGAGAGCAGATGGACACTATGACAACAGCAAATGCAAATATATGTTCATCTGCTTCAATTGCCGAGTTTTTCAACTCCTCTGAAAGTCATCGAAAAACCGTTCTTCTATCAATTGCTGCATTGCACTGGATCGATCGATGTTTCAGAGAAATCAACAATTAAGTGCCTACGTGCTAAAATTACAGAGCATATGTTGTCCAGAACTTGCACCAGTTTTCCCAATCTCATCCTCTGATATCTCTTCCCAATGGTTTGTGTTTCCCTGACTGTGCGGACATTTGTGATGAATGGCAAGCAAACAATATTGATTCTGATCTGCAAGTTCACATTCTAACCGATGTCTATGGAAGTAATGTTATCCCAACTCCTTGCGTAGGGTCCTCTTGAGTCGAAAAACAGAACACGAAGGTGCAAATAGTATAGGCCAAATATGATGAACAACTTGAATGCATTGTATGGGCCCCAGCTTGTATCTCAGTCACTAAAGAGTAAAAGGCTATGAATTATTCGAGAGCAGACAAGTTCTGAGGCCCTGTCCACATTGACTTATGCTGCATGTGCTGAATCGATTTGGCAGCGTTCACACTGTCCGGTGGTCATTGGTGACCCTGGTTTCAACTCGGATCTTCTCAAACGCCCAGACTTGAAATTTGACGAGGCTAATCTACTGGACTCCTATAAATGGCTGCACTCAGACTGTGTTCCACTGCCTGTGCCTTTTGATGAAGGGCCGTTGCATGGCCATAGTTGAATTCAGTTACATCGGGTAGCGGGCCGTGCCGCTCGCCGGCCTTACATGCTTTATTTTAATCGAGAGTGGAGGAAAGCAGTCTCGTCGAATTGCAATAGCTGGAGGGCGGTGGGGAGGGAACGAAGGAATTAGATGCAAGTGTTCCTTTTGAGTGGGTCTTGAGCGGCGATCCACGGTTGTGGAATGGCTTTGCCGGAGGTCGGCAGAGTTTAACACTGATCGGCGAACTCGTTTTCGTGGAAAAGCGAACCAAATCTAGGATAGTTGGGAACATGGTTCGGAAAAAGGTGGACTGACTTGATGGCAAACATCTGCATACTGATTCGAGGAATCTGCTTAAGATACGGGTAATAATAATAATAATTCGACGGACACTTTCCTTTTGAGTGGGGCTTGAGCGCGCGGATGGAGCCGCAGAAAAGCACGAAAAAGAGAAAGTTGAAGTTAATTCGTGATATTCAAAATTAAACTTGAGAAGTAAAGCCTTGAGGCAACCGAGACAATGGTAAATCGGAAATGGAATGGACATACGGCAGCTGCCGGGCGGAGTGTGAGAAAAGGAAGAATATAAACATGTGCACATAAAATCAGGGCATCTGCTTAAGATACGAGTAATCGGTTACAAAACCGGTGCTGCCTACCCAGGATTTTAGCCTCGTTCCCAAAAAAAATCCCTTCGTTGGAGAGAAAAAGAAATAGCAATAAAGGGGAGTCGAACCTTAGGTCGCCGTCACAGTTTGCAAAACTCCTGATCTATCATTCTATCGGCGGGCGAACCCTACACCACCAGTGTTCATACGGCCCAAAGACCTTGTTGCCCATCTTCAGAAAAAGAAAAAGATAATGTCATGCACCGCCGAGGATGGAACCCATAGTCACCATTTCAATGTTCATTCGGCAATGACAGTCATTGAGACAGCGGGTGTTCTATACTTTGCTTGTTCCTTCAGTTTCAACCTATTCAGGTGTGGATATTCGTATCTTTATTTTCGGTGATCGAAGAAGCCAAGCGTAGCGGGACCTCACCATGTACCAGCGGGAATGCGAAGCCTACAACAATAATGTGATACAATATGTTTTGCCGCGAACCGACACTGCTCATAGGATAGGAGGAAGATGGCAGGGCGTGGACCCACACCACCTGCGCACCATCTCTCGCTCCCCCTTCAAGTTTTCCAATCTCCCAAGGTATAAATACCAATATTTCCAGGTGCGAATTGGGTGCGAATATTTATTTTCTCCATTCTGAAATTTGGTGTCAGAATTCTGCCAACCCGCTGCCTCTGCATCCTTGACCTCTTCGTGTTGAAGTTCTTGAAGCTGCGCTCGGACCACCAGAAATTTCAAGAAAAAGAACATGGCTAGTCGTGGGATGCACCAGCGGGGATTCGAACCCAGCCCACCATTGTGGCAGAAGAATATATGTAAGTTTCGCCGGTGAACATACCGTAGAACACCAGTGCTCTTTGTGCCTCTCTTTTTAATCTTGCTACCTAGGTATGAATCTTTCTTTACCTTGATAGGCTTCTGTGCGATGATCCCAACTTGGAGTCTTGGACCCGATCCTTGTTTCCTTGCTGAAGTCAAGTTGAAGTGGAATTGCAACACTGTACCGGGAAGGAAATAAAGGGAAAAAATTGCGAATAAGATGTACTCGCTCCCAGAAGCCCAATAACCGATCAACAACTTTGGAACAACTTGAGAAATCGACCGGACTACTCGACCCGATTGATGCGATCGCATCGCCACAACTCTCAGGCTACCGCGTCATCTTCCTCTTCTCCCATTGGCTTGTTGGTACTACGCTCACTATCCCCGGAAAGCCCCACGGCTCTCAATGCCGTGCGCCTCTCCGCTGTCTGCAGACTCTGCTGCGCTGTGCTCCCCATACAACCGCCTCTCTCGCTCGACTCCGGCAGTCCTGCTCAACATTGTCTCCGAAGAGCAATCAATTTCCAGGGGTAACTGCTATTTCCAAGCCCGATTAAACTCGAGTCTGCAAGAAGGCCGGTGTCCATCCCCCCCAAGGACTTGACACATCGCACCAGCAGCCCAGCTGCATCCGTATAATGCGGTAACGCGCGGTCTGGCTTTCCATTTCCACCCTTCCACGGTGCTTGGAGACACAGATTACCGGGACACGGGCTCTCGCTTTCACTGCCGCTGCAGCACAGCGGGGCGTTAAGGTCTTTATTATTGCGGGTGTATCCTCCTTTATATCTCTCTCATCTCACATCTGAGGACTGTCCTGACGGGTGCAAGGAACTCCCTATCCAAGATCGACAGATCGACGATGACGCTTGCGCACTGGTTGCAGCACCTCCAGGACATGGACGTGCGCGCGATGCTTTTGGGCCCGGGAGTGGGATGGTGTGTTCCTTCTGCTTCTCTTTTCTTCTTTCTCCTTTATGTCATTCTTAGACCCTCCCTCCTCCTGCCCCTGCGTGTCTACCAGGCCTCAACCAAGGGGTTTCGAATCCGACAAAAAATCCACTTAGGCCGTATTTTTTCAAAAAGACCTTCTCGGGGACCCTCCCTACCACGTGACGTCTAAATCGGGTAATTTCTCACGTGGTTTGCTCCGGCGAGTGCCGAAGACAGCGAAAAATTGAACCAAAATCGTCATATCGAATACTATTGAGCCAGAAACGGCTTATCCTCCCACAAATAACTTGATTATGACTCAAAACCTTGCAATGAGCTCAGGTTTCACCCCAGTGATGGCAAATAGGCATACCCACCTAGCCCACCATGCCAATAGCTACCTTGAACCTTCGAAGCTGCGCAGGAAATTATTAATGATTTTTGAATCATCCTATCGCAGTTTGTGGCTCGAAAATCTGGTTTCTTAGCTGATAAATGCCAACCAAACCTAAAATGTGTACTGTTTGCGCTGAGTTTCATCAATTTATAGCTTGTGGTGGGATGAACTAGGCTTCTGAGACATCTGGAAGCTATCCGGAGCCATTCCAACCAACTTACTGACAGATCCATAATTTTCTTTTCCGGCCTGACGGCCGACCCACCCTCCCTGCCCTAGGTCCCGGCTTGACCGGCCCGAACCCCCTTGGCCTCAACTTCATCTCCCCCACCTTCCAGCGTACCCGCCACGTGTTGTCCGCCTCGTCCCCATCTGACTCTCGCCGCCCTGCGGGCACTGCTCCCTCGGACCCCAATCGTGACGAGTCACCATAAGTAATATTACATTACCTTGACCCAAGTTTTCGGAAAGATAAGCTGCACCTCCTGGGATGTCAGCTCCTCCTCTCTCGTCGTCTTCGCGTGTCTTTGCGCGCAGGCACCTCTCACCGGATATTAACTTGTGGCTACTCGTCCACGCCTTCGCTGTCTTGCCTCCGCGAGCTTTTCTTTCATCTTTTCGACAATGATACTGTCTCGCAATGGTACTTTTACCCATGATGATAACGCCTCCGCGGCCCACTTCCGTTGCCCACGCCGCTTCCCATTCCTCTGCCTCGGCACGTTTTCTTCCCTCCCTCCTACCATTCCACCACTTTACTCCTGCGATGAGGACTGACACTGTGGAGCTGACGCCGCGGGGGTACAAACTGTGTAAACGGGGCAGCTCGCTGGCAAGTGGGGAGGTTAAGTATCAGGCAGGTTTTCGACTTCCCTCTGGTTCGCGCGTGTTTTTTATTTTGATCTTTGAGGCGGAGAAGACGCAGGTGTATAAGTGCTTTGCCTAGCGGACCTACCTCCCAGCGGCGTATATGCTAGGTGCAGGGAGGATTGGTGGAGCCGGAGACGAGGTACCGTGAACTCTGATTCATCTCGAGCAGGGTACATAGTTGAGACGGATACGAAGATGGCGTCGGATTTCTCTTTGCGCAGGCGTCGGGATCACCATAGTGTGGCCTTCATCCATTGACTCACCTCATGTGATTAGCGATTTTGTGGTGGCAGCTTTTTGTGTATTAGCTCTAGAACGAGATTTGACTCATGCATGTTCATTTCGATGAATGATTTTTTCAACTTGTAGGCTGGTGTTATATGCGGAATAACTCTGTCTCATCTGGGAGTTGCGAGGTTCACAGTAAATAACCCGCGCATCCGAATAGGACGGTGTGGGCATTGGCCAAGACGAGCGAAAAACAGGAGGGGAAAAAAAAAGACTCACAAACGCACCGGCGGGGAATCGATCCCCGGACCGCCGTTCACAAAGATTGGAAGGGTGCATTATTCCAGCGGGTGCACCATACAACACCGGCGCTTGCACTCTTACGCTTGATCTCGGTGAATCATTTTGTTTGACGAGGGAACAAAAAGACTGACGCAAGATGCACATTCATCGGTGGGGAATCGAACCCCGAGCTGCCGTTTAACGAAATATCTTGTGTTGTGACTTTCTCGGTCAGTGTGTAACACACTACCGGTGCTTACTACCCATCATCACTTCAACCTCGGTAAGTGTTTCAAATTTCCTCTCAACCCAGTTGGACTTCTGGTGCTCGTCCAAACTTTAAATACAAGTGCCCTGAAGCAATACACCCACCCCTCGCCGTTATGAAGTTTGAACCTCCAGGCACTACATTTTAGGGCTGCCTCGGCCAAGGGGTTGGCCGAGGCCCTCGACCAACCTCGGCCAACCCTTGGCTCGGCCTAGCCGGTCGAGGTTGCTCAAAGGTTGGTCGACCTTTGGTCAACCTCAATTTTAAGCCGCTCTCACTAACCGTTGCTAACGAGCAATCTATGTACTGATCCGGCACATAAACATGTGAAGGGCTCTCCAAATTGGGACATAACGCCGAAAGCGACCCTCACTGCATGTTTGTAGCGTAGCACAATCCAATCCACTTCCGTAAGGGTTCATGAGTATCATCTACTAATATTTTAAACCCCATAACTCTAGGTATTCCCTCAAGTTCTTTTTCTTCCCAGTCCACCAGAGGCATCTCGGATTCATGGCCTGATTTGGCCATGCCGCACGACATCAGTTACACACAGCCCATCGGCAAACTAAAATTGACTCCCACACAACTCCCACACGCACATGGGCTGTGGGAAGGCCGGCTGACTGCGGCAGGGATGCTGGAAGCGCTGGGGCAGAGATCGGGGCTCGCCCAACATGGCCGAGACGACCTCGGCCAGCCCTCGGCCAACTGCCCCTCGACCAACCCGGTCGAGCCCCCTCGGCCAACCTCGGCCAACCTCAGCCGACATCGACCAAGTCGGCCGAGGGGCCATCAAAATGTAGTGAGGAGCCTGAAGAAGTTGCATTTAGAAGGACCTCGTATGGTCTGCCCTAGCAGCTGAGAAATATGCCCCGGTGATGGTCCCGCGATGGCCAATACAATAACATTGGAAAACGAAAGGCGGAACGATCTGGACTATGCACCGACCCGGAATCGACCCTGGACTCGCCGTTATGAAGTGTATCTGTCCAATTACTTCTTCGGCGACTTTACAACACACCAGCGGTGCATCCTCCATCCAATTTCAGCTTCAGACAAATTTGTTGATCAGGTGTTAATTCATAATTAATCTGGGCAGAGCATACCACGCAAAGCTTCAATCCTTGAAAATAAAACAGCCAATCCAGTCAGCTTCCGGCCTGACCTGGTGAACAAAAGAATCCCCGTCAGAACAAATGCACTGGTGGGGAGTTGAACCCCTTCTACCGTACAAGTGGTAGGAGAACACAAAACCGCCAACATACGCAACAGCGAGGGACGAGGCTAGACGAATCTGATTCAAAATCACCGGCCCACTCGCTAGTTTCTGGCAGCAAATATTTTAGCGTGTAATATTACCCATTTGAGTGGCCATGAAATCAGGTCCTGAAAGGCCTTCGCGCGAATTTTCGATGGGCTATGGGCGGTATTTGAGACAGTAGAAATGCCGCCCAAAATTTCGCGAAATTGGCGTTGGGTCTCCGCGTCCGAGACTCGATTGAATAACCAGGACGAGATCATGCTGCGGAGGTGGGTTTCTTGGAAGAAATTGAAATCAAACACTTCAAGTTCTTTGACTGTTTCAGGGCAGGCCATATGAACATAGGCACCACACCGTCTATATTCCAGCTTCGTAAATTTACTACATCAGATGTAGCGAGACAGGCTGGGTATCAGCGGTGGTTAGGGTATCGGATGTGACTGTCGTCGTATCGATGGAAGCGAGGAAGGAAGGGATCTCAAGTGAACCCTCCAGGTGTCGCGGGACTTGATCTCCTATGGAAAGGCCACTGGGGAACACGCGCACCTTCATAGGGAAAAAAAAAGAACGAACATCCAAATCCAACCAATCGAAATTTGAAAAAACCGACATTCGAAACCCGGACTGCGAGATCTCACAAGAAAAGGATCCGATCGCGAAATCCAGCGAACCGCACAATCCACCAATGCGAATACCACCGACAAAAAAACCTCCACTGCTCCTACACTCGCAGTCACACTACTTCCCACCCTCCACAAAACTCGACTCCTCCTCCTCCCACGCTCGCACTCGCATGCGCTCCTTCCTACCCCCGCCCCCCCCAAAAAAAAAAAAAACATCCCCAATCACTGCGTTCCCACCCTACGTAGACGCACCCCGGTGTACGTTGGTCTGTGCCGATCTTCGTCTACGTCCGGCTACGTATGTGTACGCCGTGATGTCGGTGTACATGTGGCTACGTCCGGCTACGCGGCGTAGACACGGTCCGTCTACCCGTCGGCTATGTAGGTCTACGTGCGGCTATAGCGTAGATGCACGTAGACATACCTCGGTCAACTTCATAATGCTGTTCACTCCCATTCTGCATTGAGTTTATGTATCCAGTTCCCCAGAATTAGGCGAGATATGTGTACATTTGTCTACATCGGTCTACGTGTGTCTATATCGGTCTATGTTGGTCTACGTACGTGGACCGAGATAGACTGATGTAGACATATGTAGACGAGCCGTGTCTACATATGTAGACATACGTAGACAAAGGGGTTCGTCTACCCTTTGTCTACAGGGATAGACAGACCCTCTGTCTACAAGGGGTCGGAACGCAGTGAATGGGGATCGAAATCCAAACGGACGCCAAGAACCGAATATCAAGAAAGACAAAGCCAACAACCCACCTCATAACATTCACACTCCCCACGCCTCCCCGGTGAGCTCCCCCATAAAGATCACGTCCACCCCGAGCTGCGCACAGAGCCGCTGGAGTTCAGGGAGCTAGTTCGTTCTTCGCGTAAAGCTTGATTAGATGATGTTAGTTTATGAGATTGGTGAGCGTAGTCCGAGTGATTATTTGGGGGAAACGAGGAAGTCGAAGATGTCAACGCGCGAATGCCGGGTAGGGTAGTGCAAATCGACCACGGAGCCGCGGAACGGCCATCGAATGGGAACGGTATCCACTCCAGAATGCAAGCACAAGGCACCCCGACGCCGCCTGGGCGCATCATGCACGCCTTGGGCGCGTAAACGCCCTTGCACGCCGCGCTGTACGCCTACTCTGCATCCACGTAATGTTGTCAAGACTTGCGACTCAGCCTTCCCAAGTCGACTTTCGAAGTCGACTTGAACCGAGTCGAAGTCGAGTCACGAGTGTGACTTCATGCGACTCATGAGTCGAACGAAGTCGACTTGGGGTGACTTGGAGCCACTCAAGTCGATACAAAAAAATGTAAAATATTGGCTTTGCGATTCAAATGACTCTAGTAGTAGTTGAGAGGATGCTCTATGGTAGGCGGGAGCTTGATTCAACCTATCAACCGTGGCTTATTTGTTTGCGCATCTAATCTCTCGATTCGGCCTGCTTGCCTTGCCTGGATATGCCTTATTTATTTCCCATTGTATTTTCATATGACTGGAACACATCTTAGTATTCATTTCAAGCCTCAATTTATTTACTTTTGCAGTGCAAACACCTTCTGTAATCTGTTTTGTGCCCACTAACACAGTTTCCCCCCATTCACATAGCCATCAGATCAATGTCGTGCACCCGGTATAAGCTATGGTGAAGCCGATGAGGCTTTTTTTGGCCCCGAGTCAGAAGGTGAGTCAGAGACATATGACTTGGGGGATTGGGCCTCTTTCCAGGGACGTTTTGTGCAAAAGTTGATGTCATCACTGTACGAGAGTTGTAAGCTCTGCACCTTCCTGCAGCTTGCTTTGCCACAGCCCATGCACAAAATCCTTGCACATAAGTGATTTACACTCTCAATATGCCATTAAGGCTTCTCACAAAGTTTTAAGGGTTGTTCTTCAGAAATATGGTCTCATAACCGTGACAAGGTAATACTTGCATTTGTTTGTGCATCTGATAGCCCAGTCTTTTGCCACATCTTATGCAGGGACAAGCTTGTTGTCCTTAAATATTTGTTCTTCAAGATTCAAACAAATTCTCGAGTCTCCAAAAGTATTTCATTACTCAAAATTTTCACCGTCTCAGCACAGCATAAGTGATGCCCAAACCGTTCCTCCCAGCTCAATCTGTCAGCGGATGATTTTCCGTGGGGCTCTGTGGGAAATGGGTCACGGTTGGATAAGCGCAATCTATGACTCACATTTGCTTGTTCTCGCAACTGATGGTCCTGGTCTCGAGCTTGCAAATTGACCAGATGCGCAAGACATCTCATACCGGACATCTGTTGGAGAGTCTGGTTGGATGCGTTATCCACAGTCAAAGTGCTGCCGGCAAAGGGCGTAGGATTCTGGTGATAATTAAACATAGTGCATGGCAATGTATATATTCATACCTGTGCCTCAAGCCTGTAAAAGACGCCTACATATAATGTACCGGCCCTTGAGGTCCAGGCATCAACACTGAAGTTGACTGGGCCAAGTGCATGCACTGAGTGCGGGTTTGTTGAACGGTTCTGCTCGAATCCTTCAGGCATGGCTGGAGACTATGTTCAAAGATCCGGCATTTAAAGACAACCTCTCGAATGAAACCAAAGCAGTGCTGCTGAGACGCTAAATGTGGAACTTCCCAGTCGTTGTCCACTAGGGTGAGCCCAGTCATGGGCAGGGCAAATCTGCGACTTGCCATTGGGAGGTGCAACACTGAGGAAGCCCGCATTCTCAGTCATAATTCATCGTGCCAGTGCCTGACTGAAATTCTTTGAGTCCGAAATGAACAACAGATTTTGCACATTTGAACAAAATTCTATCTTTGATTTTATTTCATGTACATCCTCTGTAGGCCTATTGGTTTATCGAGACTACCCCTGATGCACTAACCACGCCAAACGACCGAAATTAATTGTTGAACAACAGATTTCGCACCGTTGAACAAACTTCCATCTTTGATTTCATTTCATGTACATCCTCTGCAGGCCTATTGGTTTATCGAGACTACCCCTGATGCACTAACCACGCCAAACGACCGAAATTAATTGTTGAACAACAGATTTCGCACCGTTGAACAAACTTCCATCTTTGATTTCATTTCATGTACATCCTCTGCAGGCCTATTGGTTTACTGGGGCTACCTCTAGTCACGTCAGGCCACATCTCATCTGTCGAATCGTGAGATTTGGTCCTCATTGTATACATCTTGCCTGCGAGATTTCTCCTAATGAACTTCTATCTGAGATCTTTCAAGAAACATTAGATATGCCCATGGCACAACATTTGATCTTGGGAATTTAAAGCAGGACGATAGACTATTATGGGCGAGGTCGCCTCTCATCGCTGCACAATGGGCCCTCGACGCCAGCCTCCTCCAAATGAGCCTGCACCTGTTGATTCAGCCAGAGATACCTCTCGTTCGACAAGGAGCAGCTCTCACACTACAGCTTCCCAGGAACAACCTCAGAGGGCACCCACTCGCTCGAATCAGCGTAACCCACGTACCACCCCCACGGTTCAGGATGCAATTCAACCTGAGCCAGGACGGGGTTCTGCACCGCTGACTGGTAAGTGACCTTTGCAGCGATGGAAAATGTCTTTAATCACCAAACACAGCATTGGACTCGCGTCAAACGCTGCCGGCAGGAAGTCGAAGTACTTTTTCTTCGTTGTGATTGAGGTATATTATTGATTGGAGCTAGGTCACACAGTTACACCAGCTGCACCCCTTCTTCAGGCCAGACAACCTCAGACAGTGAGTCTTCAGATTTACTTTGTAGTATGTATTTTAACAGCATCATTCATCCTGCAGCCCCCACGTGCAGCGCCACACAATCAACCACCCCAGACACCTGGACGCGTTGCTGCAAACCGCCTTCTTTCACGCCTCAACACTCAGACATTGATGGCTAGTCCGGGCCCGCCACTCCGCAACGAAAGCGGTGATGAATCAGAGCAAGATGACGAGGAATCTGTAGGCATACATATCTCCCACACTGTCTCTTGAGTTGAAATTTGCTGTGTTAAGCAGGAGAGTCCCGGTATCAATCTGGACTCGGACGAAGAAGCACCACCACGTCCCCGTCCTCCCCACTTCAATAGAAGGAGGGGCATTCCTCCTGTTCAGCCTTTTACTCGGGTCAACGAGGCCATTGTACAACAGCAACAGGGTCGTTCTCAGGCTGGCGGTGCCAATGATAAGTGGAATGGATATCGTGTTGACCAGAACAGTTTTGCGTGGGCTGAAGACGCAGTTTTAGAGGCAAACTCGAAATCTGCTGACTGCCAAGCTTTTTATGGGGAGCACATTCAGCACCGAGGTTTTAAATGCAAGTTATGTCCGTACGTGCACTTTCTCCATTTGTAATGTGTGCTTACTACGCATTTTCGAGACAACTTTACGCTTCTGCAAGCAGTCTCACGACTCGACGGAAGCACCTTGGGAAGGCTCACTTGCCTGAATATCTTGCACTCATTCAGGCTCGTGGATTGCCGAACAAGCTCCCGAATGCGCTGAGGCAGCAACGCGAAGAACAGCGTGCCAGGGACTCGGCACGTACAATGTTCTCAGCGAAATCATTTGAAGACCAATTAGTGACGGTAATTGTTGCCAATGATCTGGTATGTTCCAAGCCCGCTGAGGAGTCCTATGCTAAGTCATGTTCAGTCTATTAATTTGATCGAGAACCGTGATTTTCGTGACCTTTTGCTGCTGCTCTGCGAGTCTTTGCAAGACAGTGATATTCCCCACCGAAACACGCTCCGCACCCGGATTATGGACGCGTGGCTTAAATATTACGATAAATTGAAGTGTGAACTCCAGGTAACCATTAAAAAAGTTCGAAACTCTCCGTATTCATCTATATTACAGGCGGCCTTGGGCAAGATCTCATTTACTGTTGACATGTGGAGCAGTGCGGGAATGCAACCATATTTATCGGTCACTATACACTGGCTCGGGCAGAAGGAGGAGCAGGTTTTATTGCGCCAAGCACTGCTCGCTTTCCGACGTGTTCGGGGTGCTCACAGTGGTCAAAGACTAGCTCGAATTATCTTTGACATTTGCGACCAGGCTGCAATAATCGGAAAGGTAACAGCCTGTTTTTAATTCAAACCTGTTTGCTGACTTGTGCATCCCAGATTGGGCACTTTACCATGGATAACACCTCCAATAATACCACCTTCATGCACCATTTCTCCGTTCTTCTTGCAGAAGCCGGGATTCTTGATTTTGATGCTAAGGATAACTACATTCGCTGCTTTGCACATATTATTAATCTCTGTGCACAAGCTACGATAAAGGCCGTGGAGAAGGACAACAGCCGCGAGATACATTCTGAAACAGACACAGAAACCGAATCCGATGATGAAGACCTGCGACAGGTTGCACGCCTTCGGCGCAGAGCGGGTCCCATCCGTCGTTGCCGCAAAACAGTGGCCTTTATACGGAAGTCTGGACAGCGTCGCGACGAATTGTTGAGGATCATCAAAGAGGGCAATGAGAGCGGTCTCTGGACGGAGCTCAGCATGGGAGGTAGGACGGAGGTTGTTTCACTGTCACCAGTTACGGTACTCCCAGACGTTAAAACCCGGTGGGACTCAGTTTTCTACATGCTCCGACGTCTTCGGTATCTCCAGCAGGTGAGCACAACATACAACAGTCACTCAATTGCTGATCTTTATGCACGCAAAAAGCCAATCAGGAGATTCTTCAACATTTACCGTGATGCTCAATCATTCAGCCACCCTTTGGAAAATCGCCATTGGAACCGTCTCGAAATCCTGGAGTTAATTCTTCAGGTGTGTGAATATTCATCCATGATTCGTCCACAACATGATTATTAATCGTATGTTCAGCAGCCGCACACTGTTCAGACCATCATGTCTTCGGAAAATACCCCGATCCTCGCTGCAACAATTCCTGCCTTTGAGCTCTTCTTGTCTGCCTGGGAGGCAATGAAGGCTGATGAGGATTTGGTAGAGGAGAATGTTGCGTCAATCATCACACCTGGCTTGAACCTAGCGAAGTCTTACTACAAGAAGCTTGAGGACTCAAATGCATACATCATTGCAATGTGTGAGTGGTGCTCTGCCTTTCATGCACAAAGTGCCAACAGCTCAATTCAGTCGTCAACCCCTCTATTCGGATGGAATGGATCAAGAAGAACTGGTCTGCTCGTGATCAGGCTGCAGCCCGGGTAGCTATATTGGCAAAGGTAATGTACAACTGCACCTCACCTTGATTAATATACTCACATCACCCATGCGAATAGCTCGAATCTTATCGAGACCAGGACGATGATGCGACTCCAGTGTCACGTTCCAGCAGCCCAGCCGGCTCCCAGGGCTCCCGCAACTCATCTCGATCTCGAGGACCAGCAGTTCCCACTATGCTTGCCAACGCTGCGAACAAATACCGCAACGTTCAACAAGCACTCGATTTCTCTGCTGGAACTGGTTCGGGGCCTGGCAGTTGTTGGACTGTGGAGCAGGAGCTGGACAGCTACATCCAGAGTCCAATCCCACCCCCCCAGACAACAGATATGATTGGGTATTGGATGGTGAGAGAGTAGATCCGTAGTCCATTCTTGAGATACTCACTATGCCTAGAATCACGGGAAAACAACATGGCCAACAATCTATCGCCTTTTCACTGATTATGCGCCAATTCAAGCTACATCTGTGCCATCTGAACGAGTATTTTCCTCATCAGCAGAGACAGACACAAAGCGGCGAAACCGGATAAGTCCCCTCTTGATGGAAGCGCTACAGATGCTGAAGTTTAATTTCAAAAAATCTCGATTGAACTTCATGAGCGAGTGGCAGGCACCTCCGATTCCGTACGACGATGAAGATTGGCTCCGGCAGCTTGCTGCAAGCACTGAGGAAGATCGGAATGCTGCTGCCCAGGCAGTCGAAGAGTGCTTTCGCATGGCAGACAATATTTTTATGCCGGAGGAGGATGTTGGCACGTAGTGAGGTATGAAAGTAGCGTTGAAATTGTATTTGTAACTTGTATATGGCTCAGCCGACTGGAATTGAGTGAAACTACCTTTTATTTAACTCCCTGCGATAGCTACAGGCTGTGCAGAGAAATGCTTAAAAAAACCCGACTTCATCGACTTGAGTCGACCCGAGTCGACTTCAAGTCGACTTGATCCCATCAAGTCGAGTCGAGTCGAGTCGAGTACACTCCGAAGTCGACTCCTCAAGTCGTGACTCGACTTTTGGAGTTTTGACAACATTACATCCACGCCGCGGCAATATCCTCCGCGCTATATCCCGCAGCCACTCGCTCCAAAACCTCCGACCAGAAAAACCCACTCAAAACGATCCTCCGCATCCATGGCCACTCCCTCCAAAACGACGCCACACTACACGCCTATACGCTGCGCCAGCATCCAGCCCGCACCAAAACGCCCCCGAAACCCCCACTCAACACTAAAATCCACGCTGCATGTGCTAGGCGTCTCCTGTGGGATAAAACCCCAGGATACGACGTGGGGACGTGCGTCTCCTCCTCCCCCACTCAAAACCCCAATCAAACCAGAATCCTCTGCATCCACGCCATCAAACTCGAAAGAAGAAAAAGAAAAATCCGACCCCACTCTCAAAAAAAGTCCCCCAAAATAAAAATAAACTCACACATCCAACCGCACAACCCCCCACATCATCAACCCCAAGTTCTTCTGCGGGCTGAGCCGGTCGACCGATAAAAGGACGACGTCGGTGGGGCCAGAGGCGCCCCAAGAGGCGTAGAGGGCGGGGGAGCGGTGTGTGGACTGAAAAATGGGTCAGTAATGTGCAAGGTGGGTGGGGTTATGTTGATGCAAGTTGGAATTTAATGCGATTAGGAAAGGGAGAAGTAAGCGGGGGTGACCGGAGCAGAGGATTGGGAGGGGAACGAGAACAATAATAAACGTGAGGATACCAAGTTAACAAATGGGACGAAAACAAGTCGATAACCGCGAGGAAATGAGCTACTTAAGTTAAGTGGAGGGTAGACAAAGGCGGGGAGGGCGGAAGGAAAGAAAAAGCAAGATGTCAGCGGTGCGATGAGATATGGAATGAGGGAAGGCGAGCAAAAATGGGGAGGGAACAGATCAAGCGAGGAAGGAAAAGATAAAGTGGGTAGGGGGTAGAGCGGCGCGATTCGACGCTGAGTCAGTCAGGAGCTGAGTTGGTGCGGCGATCCACACGCAGACGGCGAGAGTATGCGCTCAAGTCTCGTCTCATCGAAATCAAATTCGACGCGCGCATCATGCAGCGTGGCGCATGAAGGGTACGTGGAACCTCGCACGCGTCGGCGTCAGCATTGGCGCCGGGGTAGAAGCAATGAGGATAAAGCGCAAAAAGCGCAAAAAAAGGCAAGTGGATAAAAGGAGGTGAACAGAATCCGAGACGGGGATAAAGCAAAAACGAAGCAACAAACTTACTTACCGAAAACATCCCCCCATCCACGCCCCTCCCCACCACCTTTAGGTTCCCCCAGCCATTCTCGCGCAGGAGGCACGCGGTGGAGGGGAAGGGGACGAGTGTGTACCTAGTGCGTCTGGTTTAGTATTCAATTTCATATTTCGGTGAAGTTAGTAGGCGAGATTAAATGAGATGGAGCGGTGGGAGGTAATTTCAATGGATTGTTTGGATTATGATTCTTGTTGTTGGTTTTTTGGTTCGAGAGAGTGGACAGGGAGAAAGAAAGGGAAGGGAAGAGGAAGGAGGAAGAGATGAGAGCGGGAAGAGGAAAGAAAGCCACTCACCGCGCGAAGGAGTGCAGACACGCGTGGATCTGCCAGGTGCGGTGGTGGAAGTAGGGATACCTGTGTTCGAAAAAACAGGAATATCAGCGTCACTCGAATGCACGGACGAGCGGGCGAGTACGTGTAGCTCGGTGAGAAGACAGCGTGCAGACGCAGACTGTGTTCGCCTCGAGCACGTAGCCAATGCGTAAGCCAAAGCCACAGAAAGAGGGCGAAAGACGAAAGAGGACAAGACCCACCCAAGGATCCCTGCATGCGTCGACAGATTTGTATGGTGGCTCGTCACGATCGAGGTGCTCGGGAAAAGTATCTGCAGCGCGATGAGGGCCTGCACGCCGAGCCAGATGGGGTCGACGATGTAGATGACGTGCACAGCGAAGGGGCGTAGGGCACGGAGGAAGGCGGGGGATATCGAGCTTTGTGAATAAAATATAACGTGATAGAAGGACAGAAACGCACTTGAACTTCAACCCCAGATACACCCGCAATGGCACACCAAACGTGCCAAACAGCCATGCATGCCGATCTCCGGCCCGAGAAGCATGGCGTGCACGCGCAGGGCAGCGAGGTGCTGCAGGAGGTGCGCGAGCATGAAGGTGGAGCCGTCGATTTTGGGGAGGAAGTTCTCTATTGTGCGCGCATTTGTTAGATTAGACCAGAAAATATGTTTGATTGGCTTTGGGGCAGAAAGCAAGGAGGCAAGAAAGAGGGATGGTCAAGGAAGCAAAAGACACACCAGCGATGATCACGACCCACAACGCCTTCGAGTCGGTGTGCAGCGGCTGCGACAGATCCGCGTCCCGGTAACCCATCCCCATCCCCATATCCGTGTCTATCTGCGCCATATCCCACTCGTGTTCTCGGTGGTCCATCCCCCTCCTCTCTATTCCTCCTTCGGTCTTGAGTGTCGGGTATCATGTTGGGTGCAAACGCTTCAGCTCGCGTCACCGATGCAGTCTCGTCGTCGGGACGTGTTGCTACGTGTGGACTCGGGAAACCAGGCAAGCCAGCTCAAGAACCAAGCCTAGGATTGGGCTCTTAGCGTAGAAGCCCAGCGCTCATGCCTGGGTGTGAAAGTGCGAAAGCGAGCGAGCGACGGGGACAGCAAAATGGTCCGATGTCACGATATGTCAATCTCTGCTGTCATGCTTAGGCGAGGCGCAAGCCGATCAGCCGTTTCGGCTCTTTCCTTGATCTGCTCCGGTGGAGTCCGTAGATGCTGGATTTTTGGTTTGAGTGCGAGCAAAGAGATGAGCCGTGGCTGGGTTGCTTTTGTTGCGATCCTTGTCTTTACCGCGACTCAAGTACATACAGCTGTCCCTCAGTAAATCAGACCGCTCGCCGCTGAGAGCAGCTGCTGAAGCGCAACTGTTGCGCATCTCTTGTCCTCCTTCGGGCTCGGACTCCGCATTCTGTCCCTTCCACCTCAGCTGTGTTCAGCTCAATTCCTACTCCCCATAGATCTAGTCCCATCTCCATTCATCTGCGATCCGTGGTGGCAAGTTCAACGTTAATTAATGTGATGCGCGCAAATGTGGCTTAGATAGTGAATGCATGTATTCCCCTTTACAGCTCCGTCTGGAATCTATTCTGCTGCAGCTCCGGATCCTAGTGGCAGCACGACGCGGGATTCTTGGGGTCGGGAGCAGGTGCAGAAGGGACTCCGGGGTGGAATGGAGCGTGGGAGGGAGGGAGTAATTTATTTGAGGAAGTAGGGCAGAGGAGAGGGGAGAGAGGATGTGGAAGGTACATTCCGAGTCAATTAGGCCCCCAAAAAAAATTGAGCGAGAGAGGAGTGGACGGAGAGACACAAACCAGATTAAAAGCCCGAACCCGTGCATTCTTACTATCATCGCACCTGCAGCATCGGCTCCTCTTCCCAAGTTCAACTTCTGGTCCGGTAAAGTCGCACTCTGACCTCAGTCACAGCAGAGGAAAAAAATAAACAAACAGAAGAAAAAGGAAAGAAAGAAAAGGTTCAGGAAATGCGCAAGCACCAATGGGGAGTTGAACCCCGTCTCACCGTCATAATATCTTTTACCAGCAGTGTGTGTACTGCACACCACCGGTGCTTTATGTTCCCTTGTTATCTTCGTCAATTGTGAGTCTGTGGTTTGTTCTGACCGCTTTTTATTTTATTTTTATTAAGTGTTAGTCCGAGATCATGCGAGTCGAACTCGTTCATCCATGTAATCTGCTACATAGCGGCGCGATATAATTATTTCGGAGGGTGTACGGCACACCACCGGTGCTTATACCCTGATAGTCCATGCTTGTCAGATGCAGCAATTTCGACCCAGTCCTCCTTCCTCTGGGCATGAGTGGAAATCCTGGACCACGTGCAAAATAAGGTAATGCGAATATTCTGGCTTGAAAAAGAAGGTTCTCTGGACATGATTGAAATCAAATATACACTGACCGAACTACATGTAGATTGCACCGTTTATCCGGACCCCCCATGCAAATAAACATACATTTTTCACTTTCATTGCTGAATGTAAATATTGTATGGGACAAAGGGAAGAAGTACAACTACTTATTGTTTTTTACGAGTTCCTCAAGCTCCTCTGCCTTTGTCTGTTTGTCGAGACTGCGATAGGTTGTGGCCAGATTACCCATGGCAAGCAGGGTGTCAGGATGGTGATCGCCAAGAAACTGTTTGCGTTTGTCCAACACTACAACATCAAGCTCTTCTGCCTTCGTAAACTCTTTGAGGTACATGTACGTAGCTGCCAGATTCTCCATGGCACGCAGAGTGTCTGGATGATCATGACCCAGAAGCTGTTTTCGTTGTTCTAGGACAACAACTTCAAGTTCCTCTGCCTTCCTAAACTGCTTGAGGGTATGGTAGATAGTGCCCAGATTGGCCATGGCAAGCAGGGTGTCTGGATGATCATCACTCAGAAGCTGTTTTTGTTTCTCCAACACAGTAACCTCAAGTTCTTGTGCCTTCATGAACTCTTTGAGCTGACCATAGGTAGCTGCCAGATTAGCCATGGCAAGGAGGGTGTCTGGATGACCATCACCCTGAAGCTGTTTTTGTTTCTCCAACAGAACAACCCCTAGTTTTTCTGCTTTCTTGAACTCTTCGAGCTCCCAGTATGTTACAGCCAGATTACCCATGGCAAGGAGGGTGTCTGGATGATCATCGCCAAGAACTTGTTTTCGTTTCTCCAACACGACAACCTGAAGTTCTTCTGCCTTCATGAACTCTTTGAGCTCCCCATAAGTGGCTGCCAGATTACCCATGGTATGCAGGGTTTCTGGATGATCATCACCAAGAAGTTGTTTTTGTTTCTCCAACACAACAACCTCAAGTTCTCCTGCATTTGTGGACTCTTTGAGCTTCCTATAGGTCGCTGCCAGATCAGCCATGGCAAGCAGGGTGTCTGGATGATCATGACCCAGAAGCTGTTTTCGTTTTTCCAACACAACAACCTGTAGTTGTTCTGCCTTCTTGAACTCTTTGAGGTTCCAGTATGTTACAGCCATGTTACCCATGGTATGCAGGGTGGCTAGATGATCATCACCCAGAAGCTGTTTTTGTTTCTCCAACAAAACAATCTCAAGTTCTTCTGCCTTTTTGAATGCTTTGAGCCGTCTGTAAATAGATGCTAGATTACTCATAGCATGCAGGGTACTTCGATGATCATCACCCAGAAGCTGTTTCCGTTTCTCCAGCACAACAACCTGGAGTTCTTCTGCCTTTTTGAACTCTCGGAGCTTCCAGTAGGTAACTGCCAGGTCATTCATTGCAAGCAGGGTATCTAGATGACTGTCACCCAGAAGCTGTTGCTGCTTGTCAAGCACTGCCATCCGCAGGTCCTCAGTGTCTGTGTACTTTCCAGCCCAGTCAAATACCAGTGCATACTTGGATTTGAAATCTGGACTGAAATCTCTGTTCACCCGCAAGACTGATTCAACATGTGGAAGTAATCTCAGACTCGCAAGTTGTATATCCACATCTGCGATTTCGGAAATAGCCATGCCCAGGATAGCCCCAATGATAGAATGGATAATTCTGGGTTGGTAATTATGGTTCTACCCCAGGCATGTACCAGTGGATGGATCGAAAATACTTTTCTCTCTGAATCAAAGCTTATTAGAGAATATGCTTTGATCTCATTTGTGAGTTTCAAGAAGGAGAGGGGGTTCCATTCCCCAGTAGGGTCAACAAATAGGACAGGAATTCCAATGGTTTTTTCAACTCCTCCTTGGATGGGCCCCATGATGGAAATCATATGTCACAGCCCTGCTGAATATCTCCTCGGATATTCCTTCCCGATGGAGGAAGGAACAGAGCTGCAAGAACATGGCAGCTGGCGGTGTGAGCTTATCAAAGCTCATTTTCCAGGTTGTGTAAACTGTCCAGGAATAATCATCATGAGTCTGAGCAGGCCTTTCACTCAGCAGTTGAGCTCGATTCTTCTAAAAAGTTCCAAATAAGTGTCAAGGGCCCCACTCTCCAAGATGAATGCTCCAGCCTGAACAATTGCAAGAGGAAAATATGACAGTGCCTTGGCAAGGACAGGTTAGATGGAATAAATGAATGGATCACATACCTTGACTATCTCTGCTGCAATCTGTTCATTAGCTGATGAGTATCTTGAGATGCACACTTGAGCAGTAATTCTACAGCCTCTGTTTCATCATATCAGACACCTGAGAATGTTGCCCATAACCACGGAGCCCTGGGTTTCGGGAAGTAATACAATGTTTCCATGATTGCACTTGGGCAAAAACTTGTTCAGATTGATTTAGGATCATCTGCATTGTCAAAGAACAGCAACCAGGGTTCTGTTTGGCAGCAACCACTTCAGTGATCTGTGATGAGTCCCAATTTTCCTTGTTGTAGCTATAGTTTCAGCCCATGTCAATTGTTTCAGTTGTGCTTGCATCCAGAAAAATCGATCAGTGAAACTTCACCAACTACAATCAGAATCCATGTGTGCTGTTTATGAAGAAATTAACTCACCGGAGGATTCTGCAATGAACTTCAAGGAAATCTGGTCTTTCCTGCACCCCTAGTCCATAAGCACATAGATCTGCTGTTTTCCCAAGTCTGATTGAAATATTGATGCATTTTGTCCAGGATTATCTGTCTGCCAAGGAAGTTTCTTGAGGGGGAGGACAGTTGCTGGTACTTTGACTTGCTTGGACAGAAGTAAAATCTGAAAACCATGTTGAGCTATATTTCTATGAAAAAAACAGGATAAAGGAGGATTACTGGAAGATATCACAGCGGCATGAATCTCATGTACTTGAGTCCTCATATCAACAATTGCTGTCTGAATTTCGGTGACTTTAAAATCAATGTCCACGATGGATGTCAACTATGGTCTGTGTCAATAAATTCAGGGCCTGAAGACTGCATTCCCTCACCTTGAGGGTTTCACATTTGGCTTGAATGCTCCTCTGATATCCAGCGATTTTATCCGTGATACTGCGTGCCTTCAAGAATTCTTTATCTGGCCACCAGCCTCGGGATCCCTCAATTTTGTGATCACAGCAATCACGCCTTGCAATCACTGTCCGAAAAAAGTGAATAAACAGACCACAATGCAAAGCAATTCGCAGCAATTACCTCTCGAGTTCCTCACACACATCCTTTAGCTTATAGCAGTAGTGTTCTGGTGAGATGCCAACTGCTCGCCAAGGTAAACTGCAATTCTCGTAGTATTTTCACATAGCTCCCGCAGATCTTCTTGATTCTGTTTGACTTTCTGTTGCAGCACATTAACCATGTATTCCTGGAAGGCTGATTTGCAAACCTCCACTGTCTCCAACAGGATGACAACTGTTCCTACAGCACCTTTCACATAGCTTACAGGGACAAGGTCGCAGCCTCTTTGAGTATCTTCGCTATATGGATGCAGTGTGAAAGCCAGTCAGAGCGTGAAGAGGAGGATTTGAGTGGCTGCGTTGTTGTGCCTCCCTTCTTTTTATTGGGGGATGGCATTCGAGCCGCTGGCGGACATGGTGGAGGTAGAAGGCAAGGAAGGATGTGTCAATGGCCTCGAGGCTGTGTGACACTCACACGAAGGCCTCGAGGCTATGCGACACCCATCTTATGACACTTACGAAAGATGTTGATAGATAGCATTTTGTTCGCACTGCCGTGCATTTTGTTGCTCAATATTCGTGCATGGCCCGACCATCGGACATCCGGTTTTCTGTGCAAGATTTAGGCCATATTCAGTCAATGAATTTGACGTGGTTTGATTTTGGCAGAGATGCGTACCAGGAAGTCGCCGAAACATTGCTGTGCCAACCTGTCTGATCATAACAGCCCGTTGACAGATTGATCGGGACTCACAGAATCGTTCGGGTTGTTAGGCAGAAATTCTTATAAAGCTTGCACTGATCACCCCATGCACTGAAAGACCGTATCCACTCTGGAAATGGCTGCTCATATGTTAGCTTCATTGCCGGGAGCAATAGAGCGATGGGCATGTCAGATGTTTTAGTTTATCTCCAGAGACTTCCGAGTCGGAAAGGAACTAGTCGAAGACAATGAAGCAGGGCGGAGCCCATTGTAAACCACCAAATTTCGGTCTGGACCCAATTCCATTCACAGATTCGGGGCTGAGTGAGGTATTCACACCGAATTAGCTGAAATTTCAATGTAGATTGATACTGATCCTGATTCGTTGGAAATCTGTATGAAAATCAGTACTCACTGAAACTGCACGACTTCAGCAAATTTGTAACTAAAATTGATTCTTTGAGTTTCTTTAAGAGAATCAGCCGCATCAGATTTGTGCCGTATCTGATGTCCTGATTCTCATAAAGAGACTCAAAGAATCAATTGTAGTTTCAGCACCGCTGAAATCCCTGAGCTATTTATGCTATTGGCCTGCTATTTATATCAACAAATGGCATAAATAGCTCAGGGGTTTCAGCGGTGCTGAAACTAAAATCGATTCTTTGAGTCTCTTTATGAGAATCAGCGCATCAGATACAACACAAATCTGATGCTGCTGATTCACTGCGTTCCGACCCTCTCTAGATTCACCTTTGTGTAGGTCTGTGTTCATCTGTCTTCATCTGGCTTCACTATTTCTAGGTGAGCATAGCCCCTAGACAGGGCCTTTTGAGCCCACTAGACAGGGAGTTTGTCTGGCTTTGTCTAGCCTCTGTCTAGCCTCTGGCTAGCTTCTGTGTGGGTCCCAAACACAGGTCTGTCTAGATAAGTGGGGCTAAGTTTAGGTCTTTGCGGGTGCCTGACCCAAGCTAAACATTGACATTTCGTCACAAAGTCCAGTTTCACTAAAAAATCAGGCTGCCTGACCCACACTGACCCATACTGACCCACGCTGACCCAGACAGACCTAGACTGACCCG
The DNA here is from genome assembly GCA_029378395.1 of Mycena leptocephala. Taxonomy (NCBI): domain Eukaryota; kingdom Fungi; phylum Basidiomycota; class Agaricomycetes; order Agaricales; family Mycenaceae; genus Mycena; species Mycena leptocephala. The sequence goes on from JARJLF010002867.1 coordinate 24,109, forward strand.
AACACAACTAGACTGACCATGTCTAGTCACCTAAACAGAGACATCTGTCTAGCCTCTGTCTAGCTTTGTGTAGGTTGTCTAGCCACAGCTGAGTCTAGAGAGGGTCGGAACGCAGTGATTCTCTTAAGAAACTCAAAGAATCAAATTTAGTTACAAAATTGCTGAAATTGTGCAGTTTCAGTGGGTGCTGATTTTCATACAGATTTCAAACGAATCAGGATAAGTATCAATCTACATTGAAATTTCAGCTAATTCGGTGTGATTAACAGTAACTGCGTCTGTCTCTGAGTCCCGAGTCAGATGGAAGCGAGATTAAATGGGATTGTTGATCATTGTTCAAGGATGGATTGTACAACGCCAAGATTATATTTAATGAACATTTCATGTCTCGATTCAGACGCAATCCGTAGCTAAATTATAGTAAATAGCATATATGAATTTATGATTCTGAGCCAGTTTGTACCGGCGACGAGAAAATAAGCCTCTCGGCGGGAACGAAAGCCCGTGCCAGATAGACCCAATATGAGTGATTTCAGGATACAATAGCAAGGGTATACAGATGGAATCCTCCTGTCTGCGTGTGCTTTCCAAAAAAGAACGGGTTTGCACCGGAGGGGAATCGAACCCACTTCCACCGTTAATCGGGTAGGCTAATTTATTATCAGGGGGTGCACCATTCACCACCGGTACTCATACATTTCCCACTGACCTTCGTGAGCACCTCGTTGATTTCTTCCAGCAAAGAAAGCAAAGAAAAAGGAAGCTGATGCACTGGCTGGGAATGGAACGCCAGATCACCATTATAATATGCAAATCTTCTGATTCATTATTATGTCGGTGGGTGTACCATACATGCCCGGTGCTGCCTAACTTAGGATTTCAGGCTTGTCCAGTCCAACAAAAAGCCCCTTCTTCGGAGAGAAAAGGAAATAGCACCAGCGGGGAGTCGAACCCCGGCTCGCCGTTGTAATTTGCACATTTCCTGACCTATAATTATGTCGGTGGGTGTACCTACACCACCGGTGCTCATACGAGCTCCCAAACACTCGTTACCCACCTTCAAAAAAAGAAATAGATAGCGTCATGCACCGGCTGGGGATGGAACCCCTGGTCACCGATTCAATGTTCATTCGGCAACGACAGTCAATGGTCATTGACACAGCGGGTGTTCTATACATTGCCTGTTCCCTTAGTTTAGACTTCATTTCGCCGAGCGGAAAAGTAAACAGTAGCGGGGACCCTATCGTGCACCAGCGGGGAGTCGAACCCTGTTTTACCGCAAATATACTGCAATCGATACTGTGCGCTGTCAAATACACACCACCGGCGCTCATTCCCTCCAATCTCCCAAGGTATGAATACCAATATCAGGTTGGAATATTTATTTTCTCTTTCTTTGCGGCGACACGGAAATTTGGTATAGGAATTCTGCCAACCTGCTGCCTCTGTACCCTTGCGCTCTCCGTGTTGCAGTCTGGGGGCTGCGTTAGGAACACCAGAAAGTTCAAGAGAAGAACATTGCTACTCAAGGGATGCACCGGCGAGGATTCGAACCTGTTCATCGTTGCATGGCATACAAATGGATGTAAATTTCGTCAGTGAGCGGACCGTACACCACCATCCCTGCAAAGCCCCATGGCTCTCGATGATCAGCCACTCATACGTATATGCATCTTCAAACGTTCGGTGCGGGTCTCCACAGACTATGCGCTGCGCTCCCCTCTCTCGCCCGACTCCGGCAGTCCTGCTCAACGTTACACACATTAGAGAGCTTGCGCAAAAGCCGCACGAGCCGCATGCGGCTTTTGGGCATTGCGCGAAGCCGTGTGCGGAAATCAAATCTGAGGTTAGTGAGAAACCAAGTCAGTGGAGAGGTATTCAGGTTGAGAGGCAAGTCCTAGTGGGTGAAAAATTTGTATTACTGCCGCAACTGCTCCGTGCAGGACGCGAAAAGTGTGCGAAATCTGAGTGGAGCTGGAGTGATGGCTTGAGAAACCGCTCCCCCGGGTCGCGCATTGACCAGATACTGATTTGGATGAACACAATACAGTGTCACAGAGACCCGAGAGAGCAATGAACTCTCAAAATCATCCAGCGAACCCAGCAAAAACCTGGTAATTTTGCGCAATGCCCAAAAGCCGCATGCGGCTTGCGCGGCTTTTGCGCAAGCTCTCTATTGTCTCCGGGCAAGCGGCTTCCAGGAGTAGCTGCTATTTCCAAGCCCGATTACTCTCGAGGCTGCAAGACACTGTAAACAGTAAAAGCACTGTATATTAGTGCCAGGGTACTAATTTCCCAATTTCGGCACTAATATCTAGTGCTTTGGAAATAAGTGCTTCTCCGTTCACTTTAAATTAGTACCTTGGAGGTACTAATTCTCAAAGCACTTTATATCAGTGCGCACCTCTGTTTATCCTCTTATCTTGATCTTATCGCGTTCCGGATGCCCTGCTGTGGCGGTGCTCGCGGAAATCACCGAGTGTTCAAACTCTTCGGTCGAGCACTCTGGCGTTCAATTTCTGGGCAGAGATTACCCTCACTACTGGCCCCAGTAGGCTCTTTGCTCCTCTATTGCAGCCACATTGACCTACAACTGATCTCTGCCCGTCTCGAAGCCTAGTTTGGCCCTAGTTCTGAACTTGAACCTATCGGTGCGTATCGGTGCCGATCCACCAAAGTGTCTCCTGAATATATGTGCTGACTCGTCACATGCTGGCCTCTTCATGAAGTGAAATACACTCAAATCAGTTCATTCCCTTCTTCTCTTCTGAGAACCTCTTGGAAGGCATCGCTCTATTCAAGTCCTCAGAGTTCAGAAACTCCCCAGCTCAACTCATTGCTCAACTCTTCCTCTCATGCTGCTTCTGCCGTTCCCACTGTCTGGCCTAACTTCCTCAAACTCTAACATGCTGTACTGTTGCCTTTCTTTCAAGTATAATGGCTGTCAGCCGTGTCCAGAGTCAGTTAGCCCGATCTCAAATTCCGATATACCGTTACTTCCTTAGAAAATGGGGATGATTTCTTTCGACGCCTTTTGTCTGATGTCTGCTCCATACCTAAGGCCGACATAACAACAATGATTGTATTCTTTTACTTTCTCCCAAGGACCACTCCTCTCTGGATCTGCAAGACAACCTAAGTATCCTTCACTGCCTCAATTGTTCTCC
>JARJLF010002868.1:0-27262 GCA_029378395.1 Mycena leptocephala
TCAACAAACATATCGCCAGGACTCCAGTCTGCCATGGAAAATGGGCCGCAAGTTCCTCGGGGAGGCATCCGTTACTGTTGCCGAGCAGAGACCGAGGAACCTCAGCCAGCACCAGCACCCCGCAGCCCGTCACCGGTCCCATCCAACGACGCTGAGGATGACCCTATGGGCCTGGCTGACGACTTTGTCTTGCCTCCTCGTGAGGAGACTCCTCCGCCTCCTGAACCGATCCCGCAGTCACGGCGTGCTACCGTTGAGGAGGTGCCCAACGAGGATGACCCGCAGAATTTTGGGCGCTTTGTAGAGCCGTACGAGGACGAGGAGAGTGGGAGACCAGCTGCGGGGAGACCGCTACGGCAGGGAGAGACCCTCTTTGAGCGGATGCGAGCACAGCAGCAGGCAGCCGGCGAGTCTGAATTCTCACCCTTTCATAACGGTGACGAGTGGGAGCTGGCCCGCTGGCTCTCAAAGAATGTGAACCAGTCCGCCACCGAGGAGTATCTGGATCTACCCACTGTGAGTCAATTTATCGCTCACTGCGCAAATTCACTCACCGTTGATTGTTTAGACCAAGAAAGCCAACCTTTCCTTCCACAACAACCGCTCCTTCCTTCTGAAAGTCGACAAGCTTCCCACCGGTCCGGACTGGACATGCAAGATTGTTACCGCTGCCAGAAATCGTCTTGATGAGAACGATGAGCTGATGTCCGAGGAGCTGGAGTTGTGGATGCGTAACCCTGTCGAGTGCATAAAGGAGTTAATGAGTAATCCTGCCTTTCGCGAGCACATGGCATATGCACCTGAACGCGTCTATGGCACGAAAGAGGGACGCGAAGATAGCCGCATTTTTGACGAGATGTGGACGGCTGAATGGTGGTGGGGACTCCAGGTAAGACTATTCTGTCCACTAAATCTCTGATAAGCCATTTAAATATGCTTGTGTCAGAAACTCTTACCGGCGGGTGCATGTATTAGTGGAATCATAATAGCATCGGACAAGACGCATCTGTCACAGTTCTCGGGCGACAAGACTGCATGGCCCGTGTATCTAACAATTGGGAATATTTCTAAAGACGTCCGTCGTCAGCCATCGGCACACACGACAGTCTTAATAGGGTACTTACCGGTCTCGAAGCTGACTTGCTTCACCGACGACACCCGTTCCCTCGCGGGCTATCGCCTCTTCCACAAGTGTATGTCCCTCCTGCTCGAGCCGCTCATCGCAGCCGGCAAGGAGGGAGTGGAGATGGTGTGCGCAGATGGCTTCATCCGCCCGGTCTTCCCCATCCTCGCCGCATATGTGGCCGACTTTCCTGAGCAATGTCTGGTGGCATGCTGCAAGGAGAGCTGCTGTCCTCGCTGTGTCGTTGAGCGTGACAATCGTGGAGAAAATCTAGTTAATACAATATGGCGCGACGAAACAAAAACTTTAGCCGCACTGCAGGATCACAAGAACCGTAAAAATTCCCCTACCTTCGAGGCCGACGGTATACGTCCGGTATATTCACCCTTCTGGGCAGACCTACCTCACAGTGATATTTTTGCCTCGTTTCCACCCGATCTTCTACACCAGTTACACAAGGGCGTGTTCAAGGATCATCTTGTGAAGTGGTGCACGGAGATTGTGGGGGCAGCAGAGATGGACGCCGGCTTCCAGGCCATGAATGCATTTGCGGGCTTGCGTCACTTCAAGAAGGGCATCTAGACCGTTTTGCAGTGGACTGGGGCGGAGCACAAAGAGATGCAGAGAGTCTTCCTCGGAGTGCTGGCAGGTGCCGTCAGCGCGCGGGTTCTCACAGTCGTCAAGGCTCTGATCGACTTCATCTACTACACCCAACTCCAGTCTCACACCGTTCGCACCCTCAACGCCTTACAATCCGCCCTTGACACCTTCCACGCCCACAAGCAGGTCTTTGTGGACCTGAACATTCGCGAACACTTTAATATTCCCAAATTCCACGCCATCCAACACTATGTCGACTTGATTCGCCGTCTGGGCAGCGCCGATGGCTACAACACGGAGTCTCCGGAGCGGCTTCATATAGACTTTGCTAAGAAAGCCTACTGCGCCAGCAACCGATGTGATTACACCGAGCAGATGGCACTTTGGCTTCAGCGCCAAGAAGCTATGGCTCTACGCACCTCCTACCTCCAATGGCTTGTCCTGCAAGGCTGCCCTGGCCTCGACGATTCGGAGGATGACTCTGATGACAATGATCAAGCGGGTACCTCTGCCCCCGTTGTCATCGTGCGTCTTCCACCCACTAGGCTCCCTACAACCTCTTATTCAATCGCCAAATCTCCGGCTTCGGAAAACATGATGGTCGGCTATTTGCAGACCGCTCACGGTGCCGTAGACATTATTCCCGCCCTCACCCTCTTCTTAAAAGCTCATTTCAAGCAATCTTCTATCACGCCTAGCTTGTATGACCGATTCGACATCTTTAATCAAATCACTCTCCACCTTCCTCAGAACCATTATCTCAGCCATCAGCCCCGCTCAAGTCGCATCCGGGCTGTAGCTGCGATACCTCCAAAATCACGCCACGCTGGATCACCTGCCGTCTTTGACACAGCGCTGGTAATTGAGGACCCTTCCCAGTACATTCCTTCTTCTGGGATAGCTGGTGCGAGACCTCATTTTAGCTCTTTTATTGTTAACTGATGCCTATTTAGGTCTTCGTCCCGTTCAAGTCCGTGTAATTTTCAAGCTCCCTCCTCAATTCGGCAGCTATCTCCACCCGCTCGCGTACATTGAGTGGTTTACACCTCTCAACAGACCTGACCCAACCTCCGCCATGTTCACCACACACCGCTCCCGAGCCCACATGCGGAATGCTGCGGTGATTTCCGTCGAGCATATTGTTCGCAGCTGCCATTTAATGGGCAAGTGCGGGGCGAAGATTGACCGGAAATGGACGTCATCTAATGTATTAGAGGAAGCTCCCATGTTCTATGTTAACCCGTACATATTTGTAGATACTTTTACGCGGCAGAGAATCACATAACTTTATTTTTTCGATTAATTTTTGAGGAGAGGAAACGGGTTCCGCTTTGCTAAGCAAAAAGTGGCAGTGCTCGGGTTGTTGTTTAGTGGCCTATGTGCATTTTCCGTGTCCTTCGGGAACAAGAAAAGTGTACATAGGCAATCTAACTGAAAGCCGATGGCCCAGATCAAGAAGCAGGGCAAAAGGAATGCTAGCGCGGGGGATTGAACCCACGGCAAGAAATATAAGAAGCTAGCTGTAACCATTAGACTAAAGTGAAGATTAAAGATGATCTTCAAAATGAATTCTCATGTAGAGCATTATATCATGCCTGAGATAATATAGTGCACCATAGTTCTTGGGTAGAGCAATATAGCACCCTATAGTTCTTGCGCAGAGCAATATTGTCCAACATAGCTCGTGCGGGGAGCTATGTTGACTATACGCACTATATAATGCGCTGCAAAGCTACAGCAGCTACAGCAGCTATATTTGGCTACGTAACTAACCGGGAAACTACGGCCCGTAGACATTTTCCTGATGTGGGGGCCAATTAGCAGGCACTTAGGCCCAATGTAGTCCACCGGAGTCCACTGAGGGCTTGTGGGCTTCCAGTGGTAGCCGATGCCGATCACTGCTGATCGATGCCGTTTCCACGGCCGGGTATATTACTGATGGCCATGACACTAGCCGTGGACGGCTGGTGTCGTGGCTGTCATGCCATGAGTCTAGTGGTTAGTGACACAGCTGTGCGAGCAGCGTCATCCGATTAGATGAAATGGCTGCCAAAAAATATTCGCCTTCATACAGCGCATTGCTCAATAAATGCAGTGCCTTGGCGCGCATACAGGCGGTGGGGCAGAGTCCAGCGCAATTGTATCCTGGATTCTGGGCGTCCGTTCCTGGTGAGCGCGCATCCATCGTAAGCGAGGTGGAGGGAAGGGCGTGGCTGTGCTTCCATCATGATCGCCGATTAACTCCGAGTCCTTCCTGCATTCGTAGACATTTTCGGCAGGGATTCTCTAGTGCGTGCCTCGATCTGGGTTAGCCGCTAGCCCTGGCGAATAGTCCAAACCAGGACCGCAGGACTCTATATCCTCGCCGTCCCGATTCCTGGCAAGTCGGACTCGGACGAGCCCATAACATTTGCCCGATCGACCTCACTTGCTGTCTTCTTCAAGCTCGCAAACGTCCAACCCGCTTTCATGTTACACAACGCCGATTCTTTGCTGTTATAACTCACTCAGCCCATGTCAATCGAATTCTCGTGCCGTTCCATTCTCGTTACAGTCGCACCTTCAAGCCGTGTCATCGTCATTCTGGTTCAAGTACCCGGTCATTTTGCTGCAGCCAAACTCTCACAAGGATCAAGCCCGCGCCGGCTTAGTTTCTTATAAACAGACACTATAACAATACTGACCTTGTACCTCGGTTTGTTATATGTGCCGGCTCAGCCGAAGCTGGATTCCGAATGTCTGCGACTGCAGCAGCAAGCCATACTGGCATGACGGGGAAAACTCCACACCTTGTGCGGTGCCCTCCGTCGTCAGTTTTTCTCTGGTGATGCACTGCTTCGTGCCGAAACATTTGTTGTTCCACACACTGTTCGATTCAACACATCAGACGTCGGACTCTGCAACAGATCGAATACCCCCTGTGTCTCTGCTTTCTTGCTCAAAATTCAAATCGCGATGATCACGGCATATCCAATGGCCTCTGGAACGGCCATTAGTCTTCCACACAGCCGCACGCGTCACCATCGGAGACGAAATATGTCTTTTATACATTTTTTTTGCCGCTCAAAGGTGCTACAGGCTCACGCCCAGCAAACTATTACTTTGCCGCTCCATTTTGTCCCACAAAACGGATGGCTGTCCTGGCATAGCCACTGTGGAAGGGTACCCTGGCGCCCTCGTCGCCAGTGCCCTCCACATGCATTCCAGATAAGACTTACAAGTTCCAGCAACATTTCAGATTATTTTATTTTATTATCTGCGACTGCCTATCCGGCCAGACTAGCTATCCGGCCACTTGGGTCCTGTAGCACTTGTAGGTTAATTTTTGGGCAAAGTTCGAGTTGTATAGTGGAAAATAGACACATACGACCCCAAAAACCAGATTTGAGCCCATTTGATCAGATTGACGTGATGTTGTGCCAGATCTCTGATTGGCGGGTAATCCCGAACACGATTTCCTTATTGGTCAGCCGTCTTTTTCTCGACAACCGCTTCATCGTTTCACGACTTCTGCTGCTCATTCTGACCACACGACACCTGGCTACCCCTAGATGCCCATCCTGTCAAAATCTGATCTAGTGGCTGTTGCAATAACCTCAAATATTGGTGAAATATTGTCAAAATATCGAAATCTGCATCAGAAGGGGTATGCGATCCAGATCCTTTGGCCAGTTTCACCATGCCCATTACCTATGCAAGACAACATTTCATACCCACTGCTAATATTCCGTCATGTTTCAAACACTTTGCTCTCGTATTAGTTGGTGTATGCGTCCCTGGCCGGATACCTAGTTTTTGCCGCTTTGGGACTTGCCCCGGTAAAATATTCACTGAGCCACGAAATTGTTACCGAATGTATTGTGTGTTGATACATCTCATTCCTAAGATCCTAGCCTTCGTTATGAGGTCCTAAAGCCCTTGGTAACTCGATGCTTTCGCGTTTAAAACTCCTCAAACTGCTAAGGTGGCCGGGTACCCAGTCACAGATAATACCTTCCACATCCACATTTACTGACTGTTTGAACTGTATAGCTTCATTCACATTCGATTCCATCACATATTTACTATGCGGCCATGCCAGCGCACCTGCGCATATTTTACCTCAGAGCCAATTCACACAAGACATTAAGGACACTTTTGACCACACTTTATATTGAGCTCTTACACTCATTGACCTATTCTTACACTTACCCACCTCATTCACTAGACATTTTACTTTACCCTATACGTACCACCAATGCGACGAGTTCAACTCAAGTCTTCGGCCTTCTCGGGCTACGCCGGGGATTGAGCCGATGGCAGCTTGGGCACCTGCTTGTCAACATCTTGGGGGGGTGTGCTCTCCCTATTACGTCTTTGCGTAGTACCCGGATGGTTTGTTGGACGAAAGTTGGATTTTAGCTGAGGTTCATACCACGGACTCTTTTACATACATGTTATTATCATATGTTTTGCTGCACCCTCATTTACATTACCTTCTCCCTTGTTTCGTACCGCCACGTCGAATCCACCACATTTCTGAGCATCCACCTTCCTTTTGTTTTGATTGAGCTAAGTATTCATTTAAGTGTATCTCACTGATTCTTCTACACCTAGGGATATTTATATTCATTCTACACCTGCGTTTCTCTCCACGACTCAGCGATCCCACCAGCACGACCTAGACACCTCTCGGTTTACCTAGAGAACAACCTTCTCTTCCACACCACTCATTCTGTGGCACTCAATGGCGCGGCAACCTAGTAGGTGCGCGACATAGGAGGAGGGAGCAGGAGACGATCACACAGCAGCGGTTGTGCACTTGTTATGCGCAATCCTCCGAAACAAGCAACCATCATGTTCTGTTCCCGGGAAAAGATGACCGACGATGAAGTGACGCATATAGCAATGATTTCGGGGAAATATCATCACGAGAACACAACCGTCGAATCGAATTACTCAAAGGTAAACCGGGGTGAACTCACTCGGAGTTGAATCACTATTCTGCGGCCCGATCTGCCAACATAACGTCGGCATCGGTCGAGCTCCAGCTTCAAGTTTCGACACCGTGATTCCTCTCTCGTCGACCCTGAGCGTTGCCATAACCGTGCAACAGATGTGTGACTTGACATACGCCCATCGAAGCAAATTGACAAGCGACCATTGTCAGCGTACGATCACCAGTTCTGGCATCTGCCGACGTCTGCCAATTACGGTTGGCAGAGGGTCTGCCGACGGCCACGGAATGCAGTGAATAGCTTTATTGGATCCTTGGTTAAATTGCTTAGGGAATTTCTTCGGATTAGAGCGTATTTGCAAGTTTTTTGCCGAGAATTCTTTGAAATCTGATTGGTCGAGAGCTGTGGAGCAGCCAATCAGGTTTCAAGGAAATCTCGGCTAAAAATCTGCAAATACGCTCTATTGAATGGAAATACGTATGTGCACCGGCCCACTTCCCCAAACCCGCGACGGCTGAGTTATCGCCGAGTTCTTTGTACATCAGGGCGGATCACCTTAATTCAGTGGGCGTTCCGCGCATCCATACTGTACGGAGTTGATCCACGTGGAGGGCGGTCAGACGCCGACAGCCCCATATCGAGTTAGAGTGCGGGGCGGATCACCTTAATTCAGTGGGCGTTCCGCGTATCCATACTGTACGGAGTTGATCCACGTGGAGGGGCGGTCAGACGCCGACAGCCCCATATCGAGTTAGAGTGCGGGGTTTATTTGGGCCCACCTGAAGATCGTCGATATGCAGCGAAAACGAGAAGGAAGCGGTGGTTGGTGTTCCTCAAATTTCGCAGAACTAAGGATTACTTGCCTCCGGAAACGCCACCAGGGGACGTGACTCCCGGCAAAGTACAGGCTCACTTAGTCGTGATCTCGAATTGGCTCAACGCAGCCATACATTAAAAGGCAGGTACCATTAGGAGGCAACGCGATGCATGTCAAGGCCAAAACATGATCATGTAGCCTTAGACCCTTAGAGCCACGCGAAAACGACGCCGGTAATGAACAATGCGGCAGCAGCACTGGGGCCAGCGCGAACGCCGGCACCGGTCTTACTAGGGTTGGGGGCATCACTGCCAGTCTGGGATGGACCACCGGAGCCACCAGGCGCGGATTTGCTGGCTCCTCCCGCAGATTTGCTAGCGCCTCCTGCAGATTGGCTGGCACCTCCCGCAGATTGGCTGGCTCCTGCGGATTGGCTGGCACCTCCAGGTGCAGATCCGCCCTTCGCCGCCGCCTGGAAAGCGTCGAACGACTTCTCTGAGTTGGGGTCCGCGTTGACGCTGAATACCATTCCCATGTTGCAGTGAGAGACCGGGCTGGAGAGAGATCAGGATGGAGAAATATCAGAACATATGGCGACGCGTACTTGGTTTGCGCGCAGAAGAACCACTGGGGAGTGGTATCCGTTACGTTCAAAACGAACGTGAGTGGCTGCGTGGCGTCACTGATGAACTGGAAGCCCGAGTCGACTGGGCCATTTTTTGTGCATGGGGCTGCAAAGGTGGATTGCGTGAGGGACTGGGAGATTCTGTTAGGTAAGCGCGCGATTTCCTTGTAGAGGAGGGCAACGCACGTGGTTTTTGCTCTGGAAGGTGAAAGTGACAGTGTCACCGGCTACAGCGCTCACATTGGCAGGGTTGAATGTCAGCTATTAATTGTGACATGGATGAGCGGCGATGTGGTAAGGACGTGAGAGGACCGCACCCCTTGATCTGCGCCAACGGCGACGGCGATGTCGGCCGCATGGGCTGAGAGGATGGGGGCCAGAACGGCAGCGGCGAGAGGAGCAGAGAAATGCATTGTCAAAAGCAACCTTGAACGAGCGGAGGATGGCAACGGAGGAGGCTAGGGATTGTGCCACTTCACCTCATATATATACCCCGCGGCTAACTGACCACCGTTGCCATCATCTCGGAAATGCATCAGCGGGGAGCTCACTGACATTGGCGTGGGCCGCAATAAGAGCTCAAACCTGCTCAAACTCCATGGGTTGGAAATGGAGCGTTGATACGAACTTTGATGGAAGCGCCGCTGACACCGACGCCGGTTGTAGATCTGCGTACTATTACGCCCAATGGGTCTGGATTTGCACAATGGGTCTGGATTTCGCATTTTTCTCTTTCATTTCTTCCTCTTTTCCCCCGGAGTTTTTCGGGATAGTCACATGTACGTGTTGACTATGGATATATGAAATAACTAAGGGATACGAGGAGGGAAAGCTAATGAGAAAGGGTTGCCAGTCCATCAAGTCAAGGGCTATTTTAGGAATTGCCCTCGTTCTGAGTCGCGGTCACATCCCCAGTCCTCAAGAAAATTCATATATCCATAGCCATCATGTACATGTAACTATCCCGAAAAACTCCGGGGGAAAAGAGGAAGAAATGAAAGAGAAAAATGCGAAATCCAGACCCATTGGGCGTAATAGTAGTGTGACGGCGTAAATGGAATACTCCGAATTATCGATGAGACGGGTCGTAAGTCTCGATACTCGGGTGAGTGGGATTTTGATCCAGATGAAGCACGTATGCCGCAAGTTAAGGGGTGCTCAATTTTTTTCTGCGTCAGATTGTAAGTAGCTACTGCCGTCATAATCATCAGCCAGACCCTTCCAGTTCCACGTCATCTAACTCTTCATCCGAGTGCTCTGCAGCCAACAAACTCCATGAGCCATGTTTCCCTCGTGAAAGGACGCGGAGCCACCTCGAGAGTGTTGCATTACTTGCGTAAGTAGTTGACTTCTCCCTTTGGTCCGGAGCCACCTCATGCCGTGTTACACTTTGTTCCTGGTGGAAGAACTCCCACAGAGGACCACAGGTAGGCGGCATTGACGAAGAAGATGCGAAGAAAAAAAATTATGTAATTGCCATCAATAAGTCTTAATTAAAGGCTTAACAGCACCGAAGCTTGAAGCTAAGTCTTAATATTAAGGAGTAATTAAGCCTTAACTTAACTTAACCCTTAACTCTTAAGGACAACACTGGCAGTATGAGGTACGGATGCGATAGGTAACGGCGAAATATCAGACAGAGTAGGTTCCTGTTGAAATGAAAGAGTTAGCGTTCAAATGAGACGAAAGATACTTCGTTATGCGCAATAGGTCCGGTTAAGACCAGAGGGCGAGAGAGCAGTAGGTGCAGTTCCCTTGAGTTTGTTCTTCAGGTAACTGGCAGGATTCGATGATGGGGACACGGAGTATATTCTCTGAGATAGAGGGAAAGTACCACATTCATACAGGGAGTAGAATACGGTTTAAATAGTGTTGAGGTGCCGAAACATCGGACAAGTACAGATGAAATTCACTGTGTTCAAGTGGCCTGTAGGCAGAGCCTCTGCCTAACCCCGGCGGCAGACCTCGGCAGATCCTGGGGTAGGCACACTATGCCTACCTCTCCAAGGGTCGCAGACTAAATATTAACCTTACAATAATTACCGGTTGTGGGACTTGTGGGAATGTTCTCGTTGCTTCTTCGCCGATCATTTGGCATCATGCCGTCAGCCGAGACAGAGCCGAACAACCTAGGCGACATCAACTTCAATTTTAACCAAAATTTAGCTCGACCTGTTGCAAATGGCACCTTGTCGCCCTCATGTACAGAAATGACAGTATGACTCAAAATAGTGTGGCCTGCGCCGAACCGGGTTGTTGGTCAGCAAGGGCAGGGTCGCCGGTGATCAAAAATAATGTTAGGAACCAGGCGTATCAAAGACAATAACACACACTACTTATATTGGGGCTCTTAGACATAGAGAAGTGCATGGGAAACCCTGGGGGGGTCTGGCAAGATATGGTGTTGTGCTAGGTAGGCAGAGGGAGGCAGGGTCTGTCGCCGCGACCGAGGCACACGGCGACCAAGGGGGCAGACCTCTGCCGACGTCATGTCAGCAGGGTCGGTCTCGGCACCTCGGCACAGGGCCACCCAGGGCGACGGCCTCTGCCTACGGGCAGCCTGAACGCAGTGATTACATAGGAAGGATCAGAGGGTCCATGCGGTATACACAGCCTATTATGATGAAATAGAAAGGAAAATTGGCAATGGAGGGAGTCATGAGGTACGTATTTTCATATGCAGAAGGCCTAGAACAACGATGAAACTTCAACTGACCAATGAGGAGTAGGTTTTCCGAAGAATTGTGATATTCTACACCCCAGCTGGCAAGGTGACCCGCTGATATGTCGTCGTTGAGCTGTTTCATGCCATATGGGATCGTGTGCCTGACCGTTTCGATGAAATTCGGAGAAGGGGAGCTCGGCGAACTTGTTCAAAGTGAGCGAATGACGATCAAGAGGATGGAAATGAAGGGTCAACATATATCGGAGGAACAAGAGTCAAGGCGGAAACAGAGAGAGAGGATCGAAGGAGAGAACGAGGGCGAATGAAGGAGCGATCGATGAAGGATAGAGGTGGGAAAGAATGAAGACCGTCTCACCTTACTCCGCACATGCGATGCATGGTTATTCACCAGCGCCGCCGCCGAATCGCCCCGAAGTAGTCCCGATACAATCAGCAAACAAACCTGCTCCTCGCCGTCGAGCCCCCTCTGTGGACGCGGTACCCGCAGCAGTTCGTCGCGCGGGCGACGATGTGACCGCTGTGCAGTGAGATCAATATTCGTACAGGGAAGAGGAAAGGAAGGAGGCAGACCTACCGCATGAATGCGACGATCTTATGGCGTTCCTCAGGGCCCGGGCGCTGCCGAACCTAGCGCACGCGGGGGGATGATCAGCATACTTTGTGTTCACAAAGGAAAGACGGGGAAAGGAAGGGGACGCACTGATCCGCGTCGCATCCCATAGGAAGACTAGGAGGGTTAGGAGCATAGGATTACTAGAGGTAGATGCGCGAAACCAAGCGAAAGCTGGCGGTTGGCGTTGTCGTTGTCAGGATTCAGGAAGAGACAGGGTGGCTGTGTTTTTGTTCCGAGGCTCTCTTGCTTCCCACCACCATCTCACGTCCGGCATCTCCAAGTTTCTCTCAGTGCTTCGGGCTCGAGTTGTTGAACTTGCGTACCGGCGGTCTGGCTCCTTCCGCTCACCTGTACCGGCTCCGAAACGCTGTGCCGGCGCACTTGGAAGACGCCACGCGATTCCTTTCAAGCATTCGAGCTGGATGCGCCCTAACTCATTCGATATCACTCGGCGAACGTTGATTCTCCACTTTGACAGTGTTGGTCCAAGGTGGACCTTAGGTGGTATGCTTCAATACTGTGTTGCTGAGAAATGGGACTCGGTGTGTAGAGCACTGCATGTCTTGGAGATTGTGTTCTGAGGCATAAATTTGTGCCAGCCTGGTCAATTTGTTAGTTGAACACCCACATATAGTCCCGGGGCACAGAACCGCCTACCTACACGCAGGACCTTCCAAATTACTACGTATTTTAATAGTGCTCGGCCTTCTCGGTCAACGACATACCTGCATTCCGCCCTTATCCCGCTTTCACGAACATCTTGGTACACTTCGGGGTCAGCAGATGACAATCAACTTGTTGTAGGCATGTTCAGAGTGGTCAAATTACTTGATTTGACCCTTCACACAGGTGAGAGCAAACTGCCTAGAAAAATACCGTTTATAAACTGTTTAAAACGGTTTTAAGCTGTTTATATACCGTTTCCATTTGTTTTTCCCGGGTCCACAAACGAAAACTAAATGGTTGGAGCCTTACTTGCCACTCAAACCAAGCAAGATGAAACATTAACCTGAAGGTCGAGCTCGGAGTTCACGCAGGGACAAATAACATGTTCAGTAAATTCCTATTCCGTAACTGAGGTCATGTAGAGGGAGTTCAAGTAAAAGAAGGGGCTGACCTCACGATCCGAGTCTGAGGTGGCGGCGGTTCGTGCTAGGAATGCAACACTTAGAAGACCTACGAGTATTATGCTGCGCAGGCAGTCAGCAACCGAATAAACGGTAAAAGATCAGATACCGGAGCACAAAAACCGATGGCGAACCGTTGGGTAGTCTTTAGTTCGCTGTCAGCCTGTCTCGAGTGCATCGATGACTCGACAGACATCCTTCCTGAATGTGGGCTGAATATTCAGCCAACGAAGAAATGGTGAAAAGGGCATCATACCAGGCAAGAGAAAGCGGCGATAGTGACTCCCAGGTTGCTCCTCGAGTACAGCACGAACATCTAAGCATCGACGTGAGCCGTGAATAAAATATTAAAATCACGTACCAGAGAATGGAAGACGCTGCGGTGGCCGCCACCGGATAGTCGCCTTTCTCCCTTGAATAGAATCCAACCAAGTGAAATTAATGAGTTGTCGGCGGCCAACATCGTACCACCAAAAAAAAAAAAAATCAATGAATTGGCATGAGATAAGTAAGGGTAATACCTGCCTTGAAGCAAAAAAGGAATTCACATCCGAGTCAGAGGTGACGGCCGAGCGCGATGGAGGCCGGGGCTGTCACTTTATGGGTGTAGAGCATCCTGCAGGTAAATACCGGTCAATTGGCACATGAAAGACGCCATGGTGGCGCACGGGCTCAGCCAGTAGGAACTTGTTTTCTTATCCGCGAATGGGGTGGAAAAAAGCACTGAGAACCTGTTACCTATATTATTTCTAATGTTCGACTGTTCCAGCCCCTATGTCAGCTGGGATATGAGTTATATAAGGCACCTTACGTCCATCGGTGGATGACATGCATTTTTATGGATGAGTTATTGAACGGGTGCTTGATGGACAAAGTCTATAAAAATGAATGTCAGTGCTAGCAGAATGGAAGCGGTCGACTGAGTTTGCTTCTAGGCCTGGCGCTGCACTGGATGTGATCGAAGTGGATGCTTCCTCCATTTGTGACCTAGACTGGCGCGATCTGGGCGTGTAAAATCGAGACCCGACACAGTCACAGACGACTGGCAGTGGGGGATGATGGGGGCGCGAAGGAAAGAAGCGGAGCGTCTCCTGTGTGGGCTTTGAGCGGTGGAGCCCGCCGGAATGTGGTTTCGTCCGAAGGAGTTGCACGTAATAAAAGCGGCACGGAAAAGGTAAGGTTGAAGTTAATTAACCGTTCTGTAACGAAATCCTCGGCGATTCTTTGTATGTGTTTATCTCTTCATTTATTCACCTCTTTTCGTCGTACCCTCTGCATGTATCCCTATGTATCCCCTTTGAATTCCGCAACTTTCCCTTCAAAGTCTCATGTGGCTTACCAGCTGACCGCCGACACGTAACTCTTTCTGGAGAGGGCGTAGTTGCTGCTAACTACGTCGCAGCGTCATTCTTTGGCATCATGTCGGGCTACTAGTACTGTACGTGGGCCATGCCGAAGATTTCCCATTCTTTAACGATACCTCGTTCGGTGTATTCCTTCTCCGAATATCAGTTCTCCTTTTGCATTCCCTCTGCTCTTCTTTTTGGTTCAATCCCTTCCGTTGTCAAATTTCTGTGCTTCTCAACAGTCAACACCGCAGTTTCATTCTTGGTATAACAGCTGAGCCACGCATAGTCCTGTTCTGACAGGACGCAGCAGATCGCAGCTGCTGCTGCCTATGGCGCAGCGTGAACTTATTCACCCGGCCGTGAGGCCACGCAGTCCTGGCGGCAAATTCTTGACATATAAACACGGTGTTGTTGCTGGTTCGAGTGCTAATCTCTCTCCCAACTTTTCTTGCCCAAAGCCTCTGGGTTCTCAACTCAAATCTGCGGCAACATTTGTTCTGGCGCGGATCCCAACTCAGAAACTATATGCTTCTGCTACTGCTCCTCCCAAAAAATCCCTGTTGCCTCCGGTCGCCGGGGAACAATCCCAGTCGCTGCTGATTGTACATGCTACGGTTATCGATGTTCCTGGCCTTTCAACTCTCATCAATTGCCTATCCAGAAGTCAAACACCGTGCAAGACCTCTCATTTAAATCCAACAACACTCCCTGCCATCAATGACGGCATTCTATATTCCAGCACATCACTGATGTACATTTTTATGCCAACGAACAAAGCTCCCTTTTCATATATTGCTATAATCCGGTAGTTTTCACTACGGCAGAATGAGCTCGAATTTTATCCTCCCAACTGGCCGAAGTACTTCAATATTGATACCTTGCTTTCTTGGTTCCAACTTCCCGGAGCGAAGCTGAAGTGCGTCTTGTTTATGATGTTGCAAAATAAACGTGAGAGAAAAACCTTGAGGCGACCGAGACAACGGAATTTGAACGGAGAAGACAGCTGGATGAGAAAGAAACGACAAATTAGGGTGATTGGCAAACATGCGCATACTGATACGAGGCATCTGCTTAATACATGAGGTATCAAACTTCCAGCTGCTGGCGGCGGCTGTGGGACACGGTCCTGGGCAGGGTGTTCGAGGCGGGGGCCAATCCCCGGTGTTCCTGTGGCGCGTGACGCCGATCGGTGAGTTTTACTAATTAACCTGCTGCTTTTGAACAAGACATTTTGACTGATCAGGTCCTTGTCGCCCATCTTCAGTTTCACAGACGCCGAATCCCCGAATCTCTGTCAAATTCTTGAATTTTTTTATGTATTTTCTCTTCTCCTCCTCAGCAGGGATGAGGCCAAGGTGAAGCCAAGGTGAGACCATCTTCAAGTCGTCCAATATATTGACTGGGAAGTAAGGACGTCACGTTACTCAAGGCGTTGTTCAAGTCCGTTGATCAGAATTCAGAACCCGTTTGTACTATCTTTCTCCCTCTTTCCCTTGTCTTTCCCATTTCTGCGAAACGGGGTCCCGGGAGGTCCCGGGTAGTATTTGCTTTCGGCTTTTCTCGATGCCACGCCATAAAGCCGGTAGCCTCTCATAATACAGATCAATATCGACCCGAACCTGTCCTACACTATGCATGTCTTGCAGGGTGCTGCCGTTACGATTGCGTGTACATATTCAAATCTCCTGTGTCGCCTCCGTCCTCCACAATGTTGCGTCGGTCCCCTGATACCCAAACATTGTACGCAGCATAATGCTCGGTACGGACAGCACATTGACGACACTCTAGCTCGCAGATAGTCTTGGGACTAGTAATCTCTGGGGTCAGTTCGACGGCTGTGTTGCTCATCTTGTACGGATACGCGGCATGGAATCCTGTATCGCGACGGTACTTGGACCGAGTCAGTTTTCGTCTTCTCGTATATGCCCTTCTAGCACAGTAGGTCCCCTCGTACGCCGCCATATACGTAACTGACGGTCCCAGCATCGTGTTCGGAGTGGTATTAGTGGTCGGCACGCTAACGCCGTACCCCAACTGGAGGTGCGAACTCCTTGCGTTTCTCACCAATGTACGTCCACTTGTTGAAAACCTCAACCTGCTCACGCCACAACAGCTGAGCCTGATGTTCTCCGCTGGCATGTTCTTCTGCATAGCGATCAATCTCCCGTAGGCATTCTGCTCTACGCATGCAATCCTTATGGACTGAACTTCCGCCAGATTAGTGCTGGCATACGATGTCAACGGTCAAAAGATGGAGAAATATTACGTCTTCGGGACCGCACTCGTCTGTCTCATATGCAACATTGCACCATATGCAGCAGGGAAACTAGGGCATGTCACATCTGAATTCACCTTATGCCATCTAAAATGTCGCCTTGGGAATGACAGGGGGGCCGCCGACGGTGGATGCTGGTACACCAGCACCGACCCCAGAGAAGTCTTGCGCTGGCTCATCGGCACCCAGACCGTGTGGATCCTACTCGCCTCCGTGGGGGAAGTCGGCGCATTCCTGATCATCCTCGGATATCTCATCGTCAATGAGGTACGCTCTTGCCCTTCCCGATAGGGCGGTGAAACTCTAGAACTGATCACGACGCATTGGAAGCTGGATACTCGGGGCTTCCGCACGGACACGCAGCTCGGCGCGACTTACACGTCGGAAGCTTCACGTCGCATGGGTTCGAACATTCTAATGTTCAGGAATATCATTTTTCGCATCGGTGACTACTTCGTCTCCATCAAACACTGGGGCGAACTGAGACCGTTATCTTATGTGTATAGGCCTCTACCCGCTCGTGGCGTGCCTGCTCAACATTTCCACCGCCGTGCTCGACTTGCATTCCGAGCAGAATAAACTCGTGCGTCGTGTCTCGTTGCCCACAAATTTCGTGAAAGTTGACCCGAATTGACCTGTAGAGCAAGCAGGGCTTCCTCATCGGTACGTTTCATGAATTTCACCGTACTTTATCGAGCGTTGATCACCAACAAATGGCCATGCCTAGATCTGGCCATCTACGCCGGGCGCCCGCTCATATACGTGCTGCTCGCTGCCACAGATCCTGTGCGTTGCAGTCTGCCCATGAGCCCAGCCACTCATACTGGCATTTAATCTGGGTTTCGTGAAATGCTCATTCTTCGTCTCTCGTAGTCCTTCATTCGCGCAATACGGGCGATACGGCACCCAGACTTTGATTTGGGGACGGGACCACACCGCGTGTGGCGCAGCGGGCAACAGACGACGCCCACGGGTTGTCTCTCGACCGTCATCATTGACATGCCGCCAAACGACGTTGAGTGCGAGCCCGGCTGGTCTAGAAAGGAGCCCACGCAGGAACAGTCACCGATGGCTACCGGCACATCCGCATCAAGCGCGGAAGAATGGAACACTGCTACGGACAGAGGACAGGGCGGGATCGTGATGAACCGAACGCCGACCCAACCAGGGTCAGTCATTGACGTTGTGTCTCACATTTAACTGTTGAAGTGCAGGATATTGGCGAGGCGATATCAATTTGTTGTTGTATTGATTATAGATAGATATAGCAGAATCCTTTCAGGGCTTTTTCTTCATTTCATAAATGGGATACGGCTCTCGGTGTTGGTACCTGGACGCATGCCCCAACGAACTTCCCATTTTTTCGGCGCCATGGAAATTATGCGCAATGATACAGTATGCCGCTGGCCGATAATGGCAGGAAGAACTCTGAACCCCTCAAGTGAATCTAACGTAACTATATCAGCAACTTACAGACTCCAATGTCCAATGTAAATAATTTGGCCGGCGAAGTGGAACTCGCCAACATTGCTGTGTTACTGACATTTTTTGTAGGTCGCCGATCATCTATTTTCCTGATCAATCCTGCCTGAGCGACGGATATTCATCCTTGAGCTCCTGGCTTCGATGAGCTGTCCTACCGGTCCCCGTTTGTCAGGGATATGGTCATCTATTTCCTCATTCTTCCAGCACCAGAGTCTGCGCCCAAGAGAATGCATACCTGGCTCAAGTGTCGTGGCTCATTGCAGAGAGAACTCATCTTGGAACTCGTTCTAATCAATCACTGCATTCGGTGGCCCCGTCGGCAGAGCTGGCGACATGGGTGGACGTCGGTCGACCTCTGCCGACAATGTACCGAAGTGGCGTCGACAGACTCTGCCGACTATGGTCGGCCATGGTCGACCGACCTCAACCCGGGCAAACAGACCTTGCCGACGTAGGGCTGGAATGCAGTGAATGAGTAATAGTGAGTTTGCGCAGCAGTCATCCGAGCCATCCAGTTGCTTTTTACGTTGCGCAAATTGGTGGCTGATGGCTCTGGTGGCCGAGGATTTTTCCGGTCCCTTCAAAGAAAAGATAATATTTCAAGACTAAATGCCCGCCATTCCTTTAGAAACCACATTCCAAGATCCTCATGACCATGAAACAGCGGAAAGATATAAGAAATCCCACTATCCGGTTGCAATTGGACGATCAAGAAATGACCAAGCCAACCTGAGCTGCAAGTAACCCTTGATGACATGAATATGTGCAAAATGAACTCACAGATATGCCGAAATGTCACAAAGCTCAAGAAAATATGAGCCACCAGCCATCAGTTTGCGCAACACAAAAAAGCCACTGGATGGCTTGGGTGGCTGTGCGCAAACTCTCTAATAGTTGTGAAAATTGAACTGCCAGCTGATGGGCAACCGGTACTGGTGCGAAAAGTGCGGATTTTCTGAGGTGATTGATGCTTAACAACTTCTCAACCAAGTTCTCAACGAAAGTTACGAAACAAGGAGAACAGTGAAACTGTGGAGTCCTATTATTTGGCCCGGGTAATTCTCGGACCACCCAACCTGAACTATGCTCATATGAGGACAGGGATTATTATCCACAGACCCTCAGTGCAACCTCCATACACCCACTCCATCGGATCAGTCCGTAGTAGACAAGTGGCTAATACCCAGCAACCCAGCGGATGAGCTTCGAATGCTTCTGCAGACAAAGTTTCATTACTGTAGTATTTCGCTCAAATCGACAGTCACGTGTCACGCACCCCTCTATCGATATTGAAATTTGGCAAGGGTCACGCGTCACGCAGCCGTTTGTCGAACCTCCCAAGCGTCACACAGAGCTCAAAATTGCCTGTAAGACCCAAAAAGCCAAAATTTTCGTTTTCGATGTCGAAAATTTCGCTGGTGTCACGCCAAATTTTGGCTGCTGTCGAAATGTCGAATTGGTTTTTTGGGTCACGGGTCACAACCAGTGTCGATTTGAACGAAATACTACAGTATCCCAAACACTCCAAAAAAAAAAAAGTAATATAACAGCTGACATAATGGCACAACTCAATTAACTTTTCATCATAACAAGCGCAACTTCTGATTCGAAACCCGACGACCTCCTCTGCAGCCTGAGTCAAACATAACTCGTGGTAGCGCGCTTCGCGGCAAAGCCCACTATCTCCCACTCATCTATCCCACAGCGTGGCATTTCTGCTCCTCCTGTGTGTGGCATGTCACTTGCCTTGTTACTCAGTGCTAGTGGACAATAATTTATCCAATGCAGCATCATCCTGCATATGTATTCACAGGCTGGGGAAGTAAAGTTGGTACTTCATTAGGGATATAACTCTCAGGCGGTAGTTCTACAATTAATAAAATGTAAAATATATGCTGCACCGACGCTGCCGAATCGGAGACTGACTTCTCTGGACAATGCCTTCGCTGTCAAGTTGACACTAGGTGGTGGACGAGTTAACGGGTTCAGGAATCCTACCATAATTTGTAGGATTTGACAATGAGAGAGGAATTAGGGTTCTCTGGAGCCTTAAGCCGTAAGTCACCGCGGGGCTTTTTTTGCGGACACTGGACAGCTGGACAGGACCTATTTTCCACTGTGATCTCTGAATCGGGGTTCGCTTGAATGGAGCCATTGGAATGTTGCCAGTCATAGGTGTAGCTAGTAGATTGAAACACAGTTGTGGAATAATTGATAAGTGTGGCGGTCCTTGGCCCTATGCGGGTTCAACTTTGACCTGAGAAATCGGTCTCGAGTACCTGTTCGAGTACTATATATTCCTTGACATGCAGTCCAAGATAGCCGCCAGACTCGATGACCAATACATTGGCTGTGTGCTTCGGGTCTGCTTCTCTGGGAACACTGTCGCAATCAATTTCAGTTGCAACAAATGTTGTGGTTAAAAATATAATAAAAACAGTGCTCTATTGAAGAGGAGTCAGGACGAGAATCGCTGCACAATCTAAATCAAATGCTCACGATCCGTTGAACGTTATGTGAGTGGGGCTTTTGGGACAGTTTATAATGCAACTCTGTCGTATATTCACTGAAAAAGCATTACAGATGGTCCACAGAGTGTGTACCATTTGGTTGTGCTAATCACTGGTTGAGCATTTCGAGTTTTTCAGTGGAAAATGTGTGAAAACAATTATCAATTTTATATCATTTTTTTCTGCAGTATTCACACTTTTTATACTTTTTTTCCAAGTGAAAATAGTGATTAAAAAGGTTTTACATTTTCACCACCAATTTCAGCCCAAAACTTGCATGAAATATTGGTGTTAATCTTGCTGAAAAAGCCATGAATTTTGTTTCAAATTTTTCACTTCAATTCTGACTCAAAAGTGCTGAAAAAGTTTAAAAAATTTCACCCACTTTTTCAGGGAAAAAAGGGTGAAAAAAATGGAACAATTTTTCCACTGAAATGCTCAACCAGTGAATGACTGTGTTTGCAGTTCAAATGAAGTTGAATGTTTGCCTTGAACTGCATAATTAAACCTCCTGTATTTGCATTCGGATTCTGCGGGCGTGGAACAGTCATCACATGTAATCCCAATTTTCAACCGAGTAAGATTCGGGATTGGCTAGAAATAGAGCTCGTTGGAAGTGGAGCGTACTAAGCTTGGGCTAATATGCAAAGTTGCAATCACCCTCAGGGCTCGAAATATCAAAAGTGTCAACCTTGGACAGTGAATAAATATTAATAAAAAACACAACATTGCCAAGTGATATTCCAACCAATCTCTTGACCGACAAAGGGACAAAGTTGAAAATATTGGGGTAGGAAAAGAAAAAGGTGCATCATGCGAGACTCGAACTCGCAACCTCCAGATTCAAAGTTTGGTACTGTTAGCATCCAAAGCATTCGAAATTTGGCGCATTGCCTGTCAACATAGGGCGCTTTAGGACCCACTAGTAAAGATAGTGGGCATTTTTCTGAGTAACGACGAGAAGGATGCGACTCGGCCAACCGTCGGCTAAAGGCCGACAGTGGGACTCGAGACCTCGGCTATGCACCACCAGTGTCAGAACGAGGTTGCGAGGGGTGGGAAGTCTGTCAAGAGAGACTACCACCAGTGGGACTCAAACTTAATCAGTGGGACTCAGCTCATCGGCACCTTCCAGATTTAAAGCTCTGCTCAACACAAGCACCACGCAGCAGGCCCAGCGGCAAGCGTAGCACTACACAGTGGGCCAAGTGGCGAGCGTAAGAGGGGCCCGCGCTAGATAATTATCAAAAGCTCAAAATAGGCATAAATAATTTGATACACCCAACGAAAAAATATTTCAGGGCTCCACGCAGTAGGCCCCCGCGGCGGGCGGAAGCACCATGCTGTGGGACTCAGCGGCGAGCATCGAAGGGGTCCGCGGGGTCTCCCCCGCGTCGGAGTGATTTCTTACACTGAGATTTGGCTGTAAAAAGTTGAAACTTGGAAAAGCCACCAATAAATTTACTTTTTCGGCCGTCAGGCAAAAGGAGGGAGGCCTGGGGGGGACATTGTTCCCCCAGCAAGAAATGTAGTTCGAAGCTACGCCCAAATGCTTTAGAATGCAGAATAGACTCAAAATCCATGCCGGGATTGATGGATTGATGCGGGTTGATGGCAGCACCATCGACAGTGCGACTCGCGTGAATTGGCGAGTTCCATTCCCACCCTTCTAGTATAGACTCCGTTTCTGACCAAGAAAGCCTTCATTTCAAACGTTGCAAGCTGAGGATTGACCGGCCCAACACCCACACGTACGTAACGTTCCACGATGCTAATTGATTTTTGAAGTCGAAACCAAAGAATAAAATGCTGGCAGCTAGTATACTGTAGTAGCTAGCGTCTGCCGACCCGAATAATATTGTGTGAACTAGAGCAATTATAAGGTGGGATAAAGTGGAGATATTTACTCTACATTGCCGGAATTTTATATATTGCGACGCTTCAACGCGGTTCCTCGTCCCGCGATGGTCCCAATAACAACGTTGAAATCGTTTGTTTCCCTCCCATGGTCTGCATTAGTCCCACTAAATACGTCGCTTAGCCCGCCGGCAGCCGAGGCAGACAGGAGATCCAGTGTATTGGCAGGATCAAATGGCTCGCCCTTCGGATCCGCTGAATGGTGCGCCACGGTCACGAGCACGAGACAGATCGTGGAGATTGCGACCAGAGTCCCCGGGATCAGGACCAGGAACGTGGTACTAGAGAGCGCCCAACCAACAAATCGAACCTCAAAATTTCCCATGCTAGGGATGCTCATGTTGGCTGGCACCCCGTCAACAAAGATACTGTTGTTCTGCGCGGAAAGGCAGGTCCGAAAGACCTGGTATAACACGTTTAGCATGAAAGGGGTGAGGAGAATTGTCGATTCTGACCGATCCACTGTACTCTGCGACCCCACGGATGTATTCTGCCTGGGGAGGCATGAGCACGAAACTCCTGTGTAAGCAAACTGTTTGCTTACCGTCACTAACAGTGTGTCAGCAGGGTCAAAAGTATTGTGGTCCATGTCTTGAATTAGACTCCTCAATTGATCTCCCACAATGTTAGTTTGTGGCGCCTGCGAGAAGTAAAGCATGTTGTATATGGTCGTGATCGCAGATAGACCAGTAGGTCCCTCGACATCAAGGACCCCGCCAGGCAGAGTCCTCGTGGTGATAGTGCCGTTAAAGAAATCATACACGTAATCCACCTGAACCAGGGTTACCAGCGGGCTTATTTGGCAAACCATGGTCTTCATGAAGCCGTAAAGGCCGGCCCCGGAAAGGATTAGCGCTATTTCAAAATTAGATATGCCTTCAAAGATATCACGAGTACATACTATAGCCTTCATCAGAGTCACCGCACGAACCATCAATAGGTAGCCCGAACCATCTTATAAATATGTATATGCGGATGTATTAGCTGGGGAGAATACGTGTTAACGGAGCAGTCCGGAAAAAAGGTCCACTCACATTGTGTACACTGGAGCACGCAATCGGAGCCCATCCTGAGGTGGGTAGGGGACGACTGTGTCCATTGGTCGAGTTGTTGACCGTGTCTGTTTCGGAAAACTAAGGAGGGTGTCGTATCAGATGTGAGGTTCTTGAATTCGCAGCTAACGTCGGCCGTAAATCCTTGTTGCTAGATTAATATTTGCCGTCTGGATAGACATACGCAGACTCACCTGTTGGATCAACGAGTAGCTTGAGGACAGGCCTTTGGAAAAGCCAACAGAGGGGGAGAGGGTTCCAGGAATAATAGTCATATGGGGGAACCACAAGCTCACGTCGCGATCGAAGTCATCAAAAGTCAATGGAAGGATACCAGCTGCAAATGGCTAAGCAGTCATCCGCAACCAAAGAGAAATAGTATACCCGTCGAGGAAAAGAAGGCCTCATCCAGCAAGGTTACTGAGGCTGGGAACTGCATATCTCCGTTCACTGCTGCATAACCGCTTTCTGTCTGCCCGACAGTGAATCCTGGGAGATCGGCTAGACGAAACAATGGTCGGAAGCGCGTCTCAAATGTGGTGAAATGGCTTACGGCTGGTCGTCACGCAATAATCAAGGGCGCCGCTGCTCAGCATGGGTTGGAGAAGGGGGCTAGAGAGGTCTAGCTCTCGTCCGGCCACGCGGCTTCATAGTCCCACACTTGGGGTGTTATCAAGTTGGACCAGCTGGGTAAGTTATGGTCAGACAATAATATAGGATCAAGACACGAAGAGCATCACGAACCCTGCTGTCTGTGCAGCGGTCAGGGAAAATACGACGATTGACAGCACGGTCCATTTCAGTTTTTGGGGTCCCGGATAAGCGAACGCGACGATATCTGGGACACTCGAAATAAAGGCTGCTAAAGACATGCCTTCTCCTCCAAACGGAGGGTAATCGATTGTCTAACACCCCATGCAAAGAAGCTGGGGACTTGTGAGGCTAATGACGGTATGGTTCGGAATGATAAGCTCACTATGAAGAACAACCCGCAAGGCCCGTGGAGGTCTGGGTGCACACCCAGGCAAGTGGTTTAAACCAGTCCAGTGGGAAGCCCCAAAGACGGTATAGGAATGAACTCCCGTGACTGCACTGTAGCGAAGAAACTCCACGCCGCAATCTGCATATTAATTGTCCACATATGACAATCCCTGGCGGTCCCATGAGTTTCGATAGGAATGCCCTCATATCGAACCTTTTTGGATGGAAGGGTCAGAGGTGATCCCGTGAGCAAGTCCATTCATACCTTCGGGGCTGGGATGGAAGGGCTTTTCGGATTCGTTGAAACTGGCATCATACGCTTGTGACTCGGAGGCAGTGGCCAAGAGATGTGAGAGACTGTGCAGCATGGTCAGGAACATGTGGAAGTGAAGGAAGGAGACAGGAAAGAGGCGGCCTACTCAACACTTATATGCACCCAGTAAAGAAATTCGTTGCGGGCGTGATCGGGGATAGCCTTGCCCCGGAATCAGAGGGATGCCAGTGAAATGTCATTGCCCCTCAATTTGACACTGGGTTAACCGCTACCCACTCAAGGTGCCCCAGATACACCCTCATCTATGGGAGGGCCAGGACTAGAGCAAAGGTGACTTTCCTTCATGGTAAACAAAGCTGAAGACGTCCCAGGGCTTGAGGAAATATGATTTTCGTCGTAAAACAGACAGTGACAGACTGAGGCTGATTCTGGGCGCTCCGGTTCAGTCGCGCAAGTTTTACCTATTGTTAGCAGAATTTTAATTAGGCAAGCCTTTTTTTAGCCATCGCGACAGGAAAATCGGATGTCAAGTCAGAATAGCTCGACGTGTTCCGCGGTGCCTCTCACTCGTCGCCACTACTGTATACAGTGGTCAAATCGATTTTCAGCGGGCAGACTGCCGCAGACATGAGCATGTTGGCCGGCGAGATCCCCATCAGCGTAATTGAGAGATAGAATAAACCCGATGGGAGTAGCAAAAGTAGGATAGACGCTGAGGCTAAAACCTCGCATGGAGGTGGAAAAAGACCATTGTCTGTGACTTTGAGCGTGTGCTCTCATCCGCGAAGAACCAAGGGCCAAGGTCAGATTAGTCTCAGAACCAGAGTCAGTGTTCCATGTTTGAGTTTCCGAGTAATATCATTCTTCGTAGCTGATCTTGTGAAGTGGTGATGCCGCAAGGATTTTTTAAAGCTCGCCAGCCGCGATGGATGGAATGGAAGGTTGAAAAACATAATTGCGGGATGTCCAGTCGAGATGTGGCCCAGGAGGTTAACAACAAGAAAAGCGTTGAGAGACCGTCAATCGGCAGTGAGCAAGTGCCGATGTCGCGAAAAACCGGCGCCACATAATTGCGAGAATGACGGCAACAACAATTTGAAGACATATCGCAGAGATTTACAACTGCGGCATAGTGTAAAGATGCACAGTATCAAGGCAGTTGCATCTGTTCGCGACGCCAGGTAACGAGGGATTTCTTTTAGCGGCCGCCGGCTGCTGGAAATCCTCAGTCAAGTCCAGTTCAAGAGCCGTGTCGCACAAGAAACCGCACTGAAGAGTATTAGAGCGTATTTGCAAGTTTTTAGCCGAGATTTCTTTGAAATCTGATTGGTCGAGCGCTGTGGAGCAGCCAATCAGGTTTCAAGGAAATCTCGGCTAAAAATCTGCAAATACGCTCTATTCGATACCTCCTCCATGCACTCACAACGTCGAACAGGGCGAGCGAGAACAAGAGCGAGAAGATGAGAAGCAAAACATAATGACGGTATGCAGGGATTACAGACACGTGGCACCGTGACGGTCACAGAGATCAAATATACCGGGCCGTTGCCGGGCCGCCGGTTCCAAGGCGCCTCTTGCGGGCGCAGCTGAAGACGTTGAAGGAGATACGGAAGATATTGTATAGTACGGTGCGTGCCTTTTTTTGCATCTTGGGGTTTCGTTCTTGGCTTTCTTCTTCTCGTATCCGATACGCATCCCGCCGCTCCGATACGCGTCACCCCATCCATGCCGCTCCGGTCCTCCATCCACGCCATTTTTCCTCCTCCCCCGCACGCCGATCCTGCGGATGAGGATATTTTGAGGTCACCAGCGGGCGCGTTCGTTCGCTCGCGTTCTATCGTCTTCTACCGGCCATCCTTGCGTCGTGCCACCCGCTCATCGATGCGTCGCGCGATCACCAACATCGTACTACCCGCGTCGTACGACACGCACGTCCCGTGTCCCGGAATCTGCGCGATCGTGGATAACATATGTGGATCTACGTGGATTGTACCTTCGCGCGCAATGTGGGTGTTGTGCATCCGTGCGCCCGCCCGGATGTGATGCGATGCGTCGTGCACGAGTGGCCGATGGGATAGGTCGTGCGCAGACGCCCGATTGTGAGTGCGGACGTCGGTGTCGATGGGCGCCTGATCGGGCGTTGCGTTGCGGCACGGCGCACGGATTCGGATCCGCACGCGCTGGGCATTCGGGGTCTTGTGGTGAGGTTCCGTGGGTGGGGCTCCGGCGGCGTGGGGGGGGACTGATCGGGCGTTGCACCGTTGCGCGGCCCGTTTGCCAGTCCCGGATCGCGCTCGGGTCTAGATCTTGATCAACGCGGGCATGAGCTTTGCTCTTTGCTCCCCGCCACCCAGGATCGGGTAAGAATATCTGGATCTACCCGGGTGCTCTTCACATTTATCCTTTCTCTTGCTATACCATTGTGGTACTGACGAATTTTCCCTCCCGTGTACAGAGAGGGTTTCGAGGTCCCCGACGGCGAGGGAGGGGCGTGCCGTTGGACGAGGAGGAGACTTTTTAGGATCAGGATTAGGTTCGTCTCGCTTTTCTTCTTTCTTCTTTGCCTTTCTGCGTTTCGTTCGTTTCTTGATCGAGGATGGTCTGGATCTCGATATCCCGCATTTTTCTCTCTCTGCGTATGCATCTGCGGTGCCGGATCGATCATCCACCCTGCTCCTTCTCGGCGCCGGCGCTGGCTGGTTACGCACCGCAGACGCTGTACCGCTGCTAGCTTTGGCATGGGCCTTTGCTGTTCCGTGTGTTCTGTTCCTTTTCTACGCCCTCCTTTCTCGCTACCATCTATCTTCCTTCGTTTCTGCATGTCGTGCTGACCCCCACATCCTTTACATACCCGTCTGCTTTCCCTTCGATCGCGCGCCCGCTTCCTGTGC
>JARJLF010002869.1:0-27167 GCA_029378395.1 Mycena leptocephala
GAAAATGAGCGCGCATTATTCCCCTCTCCAGCGGCCAATCAGTGCTTTACATTTTCAAACGCGTGACCCTATTGCCCTCTCCAGACAACTCCGTTATTCACCGTGCCTGGTGCCCATTCAACTTCTGAGGATTTTTGAAATATTCGAGACTAGCAGGAACCCGTGCTTCGCTACGGAATTTATGAGAATGGAGGTGACGGAACGCCATTTTGTTGGAATGCACCTGTAGCAACTCGCCTATGCCCAAATATTTCCGTACTTTCATTTCCTTTTATGAAGCGACTGTTGTTGGTTGGCAAGAGGGAGTTGGTTTGTAAAATTGACGAAGCCGCCGAGACCAATTCAGATTCCGGGCTTACCTGTGAACGTTGTAGCCTTGAGCCGTACAACGAAAAAACAATGGCGTCAATTGCCGGATGACATGGTGGTCCAGATTTCTCGTGATCAAATTCCCATTTTGCCGAACTTCGCAATGACGGATTATTCATCGCAAGGGAAAACAAGACCTATTGGCAGTACCGAAGGCGCGAACGGAAATTTTCTATTTTGTGATGTTTTCAAAGAATTCCCGGTATCTCAGTCAGTTCTTACCCAATTCACATAAAAACTTGATAGATCTACTCAGCTGATTCATACCGAATTAGTGATAGAAAAAAAGTGGCGAAAATAATATATATTCAGTGATATGGGTTTGCGGGGCATTTGAGAATCAATGCTGTCTATAGACATATAGTCTTGTTAAAACGACACAAGAAGTGCCGGAGCTTTGCTCCGGCTAGTAAGTGGATATGATAGTTGGTAGTGAAAGTTCAAGGCTGTCAATCCTGTTACCGCCCGCCGAGCCAACTCGTCTGACGTCGAACCTTACGCGATATCACCCGTCTATATTGACATGAACGCGAAGCCCATTAATTCAAGCAGTTGTCCGTTAGGAATACATAAGGCGTAATCATCAGTGAATGGATAAATTTGTGGAAACTAATTGAATCTAGGGAGGCGATGAAATTGCGTCCACTTCCAATCGCCAGATGCTCGAGTGAATCCAAACGATGCCAGAGTAAAAATTTAACAGGGCGGCAAACCGGCACGCAATGATGGTGCGCGAGCCCTCCGGGAATCGAATGCAGCGATGTTGGCCAAGACCCAGAACCAAAGGGGAAAGTCTTAGATCTGCGAGTAAGGATGTTGGCCGAAGAGTGAGGAAAGAACCGACAGATCTTCCAAGAAAAATGTTAGATAGAGCCGTTCTGTACGATTGCAATTCAACATTCAGCACATACGAAGAATTGAATCTCGCCGAGTTGGACAGAATGATGTCGAAACTACCTCCGGCGAGCACTGAGATCAGCATTCTGGAAACATTGACCATCTAGCCGACCAGCGCGATGTCGCGGCAGCAAGGACATATGACTCTGCATGGCAATCATTGCGGACTGACGGATCTATGTGCGATAAGACAACGTACCGAGAAATAACCAGTTAGATTGAAACACCTTTTGCCGTTCTGCCAGCGCCACTGTAGGATACAAAATGCGGAAGTAGTCGCCCGCAAAGGAGTCAAATGATGTTAGAAAAAATTCGGCAGGAGACACGCACTGTCCGCCGGCGATTGAATGAGCTGCGCGAAGTCCTTGCCGACGACGAGCGGATCTAAGTTCGTTGGTTGGTCGGCGTCCATGGCAGAAGTAGATTATCTTCGGAAATGGGACCGAACTCCTGTAACAATGGAACATGGGCCGATGACTTGGATAAGAGGGCAGCAACAGATCAAGAGATTATACGGTCATTTAAAACAGAGCTGAGATAACACAATGCTGTTCCGAAAGTCCCAAAGCCAACCCGAAGCTCGACGTAGAATCCAATATGATCCAAAACGCGGCGGTTATACGGAAGCGTTGAGACCATAGATGTTGAACATTTTTACGAATTGAGGTCCGCCTATTAACATTGAGGTCTTCGATTTGTTCCACTTGAAAAGGTTTCTGGTCCTTGTTCGTCCAGAGAGCAGGTACAGCCGGTACGCTTCAGAACTTTGAGGAGCCACCAAGATATTCTTGGGCCTTGAATTCTTGCAACGCAGACATTTTGGCGGCTTGACCCAGGTAGAAACAGTGGCAAACGACGTATTAGAGGTAGAAGGAAAGTTGCAGGAAGGCGAGATGATGGGGGAAGGGAGGCAAGAGTGCTTCGCAAGGGCCGGCCGTTTTCAATGGATTTTGAGTGCGAGAAATAAAGTCGCATGACTGCTCGGAACGGACGGCATGGAGATACAGCACAGTCCGAGTAAAATAGCGATTGGAGTACTCATCTGAGAGACGCTGGGAAAAAGAAGTAGAGTGCAATCAGGTGGCACGGTAAATGCCGGAGTCAACGCCTCGAGGATGGACACATGATGCGAGCAAACATGTACACATAAAATCACCGCATCTGCTTAAGATACGAGTAATAGATTTTGGTCAAGGAAGGCATTGACACATTATGAAAAATGTCATAGAGTCCAATTTGCAATGAGTTCAGCGCTAGATTCAAATATCACAGTGTTCTGATTACAGTGTATATGCCCATTGTCCCGATGTGTTCACAAGCACGATAGACCGAACTATTGAGGATTCTGACTCTATGACATCTTTAGGAACATATTGTAGCATTACCGGGCAAAAATCCACATCATTTGGATGTGCCTAGATGCCTGTAAACTGCATTGATACCCCAAAGCACCCTGCAAACCCATGTCACTCAATATACATTATTTCGCCATTTTTTTCTATCACTAATTCGGCATGAATTAGCTGAGTAGATCTATCTAGTTTTTATGTGAATCGGGTAAGAACTGAGTGAGATACCGGGAATTCCTTGAAAACATCCCAAAACAGAAAATTTTCGACCGCGCCTTCGGTACTGCCAATCTGGTTTCAGATGTTTTCAAAGAATTACCCATAACTTGGTCAGTTCTTCATGGATTTGGATGAAACCATGCTAGATAATTCGGGCTCATTCGTGCGGAATTAGTCATAGAAAGCATCTTGTAAAAATATCTCATATTGGATGATCTGGCTTTTTGAGGCTTTTTGGAGATGAATCTAATGTGGCATGCCCAATTCATGTCCTACTTGTCTAAATTTTGGCTAGGGAAGACTTGTTAACATTCTCAAACAGGTCATAGAGGCAAAAGTACATAATATCTCCTGTTTGACTGAATCTCCGCAATATTTCAGATCCCGCTGGGTTGCCTGGTTGTGAAGGGGATGTCACTAATATTGAACACCAAAACCACTTAGAGACAACAGGAGTCATTGGCTCCATCTCCGCTAGTAACAGGGTCTATTGGAATCAATGAACTCGGGGTTCCAGAAAGCAGCAAGAAATGGGTAGATCTTTTGTGGTCAACAGGAATTAGGATTTTAAAATATCCTTGGGACTCTTGCAGACAGGCATTATGTGTCACTTGTTAGTACCAATGTGAAAAATAAGAGAAACAACGCGTCTCGACGCGCTTAGGACGCGCCACGAGCGTGTTCGATGGAGAGCACGTGACCATGTTTAGGGTTAGGGTTTCCTTATATGGTAGCGCGAAATTTTTGAGAAATACAAAGCAGTCCCATTGGAATGGAAATGAGGTTTCCTGCACTTTTCAAAAAATGTGCCAAAAACTTTTTATTGAGACTAGTTATTGAAAACTTGAATCTGGAACCACAGGATTATTCCTTTGATCAAATAGACCTTTTCTGTGGTTTTACCTTGTGTCCCCACCCCGACGGCCCCGACTAGTAAGGGCGGGAAGGCGGTGTCACGCTGTGATGCACGTGACTCGATGGATGCGGATGTCGCCTACCTTATAGCATACACAACGACCACAACTGTCATCAAACACTATTGTATTTCTGACCCACTTGTAGTCCCATGGCAATTCTAAACAGTTTGGCCCGCAACCACGTTGGCATCCGTCGATAGAATAAACTCAGTATCTCCTTCGTTTATCCGGCGCGTTTGAATACTCTACTGCTGTCACTTGTCCCGGCGGCAGCTGGAATCGCGACAGATGTACTGTAGACGCCGGCTCCTTTCCTTGGCTTCTTGGGGGTTTTCCCTGGGCCCTGCCGTCGGATTTGTGGAGCGTACTCACACTTTTGTGAGCGACTACTGCATGCGGCGCACCCTAATCTGTCTCCGTTGCAACGGATTTTTCGCTCTGTTTTGACTCAGTATGCAGATAGATACGTGGCCTGAGGCTTACGTCTGCAGAAATTACAAGCTTGCGCACTTTTTACCTTCCGGAAGTTGACTGTGTTTGCGGTCGTCTGAATCGGATTTGATGCATGGGAAATAGATATCGTCCCGAGGTGCTCGTATTGCGATGCACGGTCACTTGCACTGACCCGCTGATAATAATCGTACCCTTGCATGGCGCCTTTGGGCGATGGGTTCCCTGTTAATGTGTCCCGCTCATTCGAAGATTGTTGCGTACTGCCGGCAATACTAACAGGCAAGTCTCGTGTTGTAGTCCTCGCTTGGAGAGTCCATCAATGTCTGAGTCCCGACAGCGTGACCATATCCGCACTCATGAAGGGCCAGATTGTTCGGCACGGCGAGGGTGGACGGTCTCTAAATGTACCGGCGTCAAACTCACGAGAAATGCAAAGTAGTACGCGCGTTGGTGTACCTATTGTCTCCCCCCAGGCCGCCGAGACCATCTGCTGCTGTAAGTTCTTCCTCTGTGTAAGTGACGCCATCGGTCCAGTAGCCTCCTTTGTAGTCGGGCAACTCATGATTCCATCGCATATTTTGTGACGGTGAGTACAAGTGAATCCTATTGAAAGTGGAAGAACCGTTGTGTTGTGACGAATGGAGGGTGACAAAGATGAATCGAAGTAGTGGGAGAGAAAGAGGAGAGAAAGCATAGATAGTTATTTGGTTGATCGTTAGTAAGTAGTGCACGTTTCCGGGCAAGGGGGCGTCGGGTTTCGAAAAATGGATATAGGGTCGAAAAGTTTTTTTCGACCTCAGCCAGACCCCCCTCTCCCCCTCCCCTTCCATATAGGGAAGGTGGTTCCCAGTTTTGCCCGCCACGCGTGCCCTCCGGATTACGGACAGCGTACAGTTCGTATACCTCATATGACAATTTAACATTGTGCTCGGCTCGAGGCCGTTAATTTGTAAGTCTTCGTTTGCCTGGGTCGTAACTCATATTTTACCAGATCCTCGATGCAGCTGTGTCTGCAATGAACGGCTTGCCATTGTCCATCTCCGTCTGATTATGCACTATCTGCGACTTTGGCACGATGTATTCCTTGGACATCAAATGACCCGCTCTCAGATATCTGTGTATGACTTTTGTGCAATGCCGACGTGTTCTCCATCACAATGCTACTGGCCTTGCACATTGGATGCTTCTTTGTGCGCCCAGATTACTCTGCCTGTTGGGCCCTGAGTAGGCTGTGGGTATGTCGATCATTCTCAATTCGGGCCCCAACCAATAGCTGGTGCTTAGAATATATCTGCGTCCGGTGTCGAAATCCATGTTTTAACCTACATTCGGCCATACGCAAAGCTGAAACTGTCACCGCTGCGGACGCCTTTGTTGTTGACTATTCAGCTCATTGTAAACCTGTTCTGATATATTAGTCAAACTTTATAGTCCCGTGCTTCGATATCTCTTTCCAATGGTTTACCCTTACCGGATTGTATGTCCGGAACAATTGGCTAGGGAAGACAGAGTTACAACTCCGTATTCTGACGCTATGTATCGAAGCAAAATATCTCTGAACTCTTTGGGCCGAATTTTGAATAACATGATTGGAAATTGAGATACTTAATATCAGACAGTGAGAGATGTATTGCTGATTTGTGACAACGTCGAACAGGCCACTAGAACAAGAACGTGACGCCAGCGTAAATATGCTTTTACCAACGCGTGGATCCGTATATTTCGAGACCAGAAATGTTCTGAAGCACCTTTACTTGTAATACAGATAACACTAACTAATCTCTTGAACCGCCCCAATTCACTGCCTATATATATGCGCTTGATGAAGATCCTTTGCACAACATCCTCTTGCATCTAGACAGTTTCTCCTTTCCAAGTGATGGTGAACAGCGTCTCTCCTTCGCCGCCTCCTCCTTCTCCGTTCCCCGTACCGCCGTCGTATCCGCAGGCGACCCGCGAAATCCTCCGCTGTCCGCCTCCACGGCGGGAGGACAAAGGGGGCCAGTCGTTCCGTATCTGGGTCGCTCTCGCGCACAAGTTTGAGGAGCGCGGTGGTGCGTTTCGTTGATGCGAAGTCTTCGCTTTTCTTTGGCGGTAATGGCGGCGGTTTTTGGGGAGCGGTGTTGTTCCTCCACCTACTTATTCCGGGTTAGATACTCACGCTGTCCCATGCACCCATTCATGACGGCGGTAATATCGCCAGAAAGTCCATTCATGATGGGGACTGTGACCACTTCCCGCCACTGAAAGCCTTCAAATTACAACGCGGCTAGGACAGGAAACTCGTCTCCACTCGTGTTGGAGGAACGGGACAAAGGTGTTCGGCGCTTAAAGGGCAGTGCATCGGGTACAATCCATTGGAAGCGCCCGTACAGCTTCTTATTCCGGGTTAGACTCGCGCTGTCCGATGCACCCATTCGTGACAGCGGTGATATCGCCAGTAAGTGGTAGTCGGCAATACACTGCCAAATTCAAACTCCGACAGGCACTCAAACGATGGTCATGGCTTTTTTCTCTCTTTACACACATTTTTGGCCTTATGGTTACATCTTAGTGGAGGGCCAGGAGAAAATGCCGCGACTGCCGCGGCGTTGCCGCGCCACTGCCGCGCCACTCCCAATCTTGGACTAAACACAGAAATTGGTATTCCTTCGTCGTGAATCACACCATTCTGCTATGAAAAAGATTCTCGGCGACTTCAGTGACCTCAATTGAGCATCTGTCGTCCAAAGGATAATATTTTCCAGGTGACTTCCTCACCGAGCCCCCTCCCCGGTGGCCCAAGTTGCAACTACGACATTTCTGGTGAGTGGAATGAGCACTGTTACACTTAATGAACATTTTGACGGTCTTTAAACCACACTCTCAAGGTGAGGTGTGCCGCGGCAATCCCCTGCACTGGCGCGGCAGTGGCGCGTCAATGGCGCGGCAATGCACGTCAGTGCCGCAGCGACGCCGCGTCAGTGCGCGTCATCGCCGCCTCACTGTCGCGGCATTGTACATCACTGCAGCACTCATTCTCGTTATTCCTATGGTTAGGCATTCATTAGGTGTGAAATCTTTTGTGAGGGGACTTCTAATTTAGAGTAGAGTCATTTCACTCCTTTTGCGGGTTGAACTATATTCAGTCCCAAGTGAATCGGGGTTCAAGTACATCGGGGCGAAATCATTCCTAATCTATCTGTGCTTGTGTTTTGGTTCACATTTTCTTTTGATTTCGTCCATAGTTCTGGTACCTCACCACCTTCACCCAACCCGGAAAATTCGAGTGCGTTGGACGAACCATTTAAAAAGTAAGTGACTGAAGCATTGAACAAGACCGTGATATCTACACTGTTCAATTTAAAGCTGAGGCCATATCAGTGAGATTTTTGTGGGGATTTCCGTGAAGTTCGCTGGAAGGGCGCCATACCCTCACTCCGCATCCACACCATTGCCGCGGCACTGTGCCTTGCTTACCTGGGTTGATTTTGTTTCTCATTTGATTGAACTCGAAGCCCCACTTGATGCTAGACAGATGTATTCTGAACCAGCGCCGCAGCAGAAAATAACTACTTGCGTGAGGCTGAAATTGGCTTGCATCTCATCTTGAATTTCTCGAAACTGAACCCAGTCCGGGCATCTCGGCCATAACCACTTGCTCACATTAGCACTGTTGTGGATTCGAATTTATCCAGCAGCAGTTCTGCTAAAGGTTGCAGGCTCCTACCGAAGCCTGTAGGAAGCATACTTGAGCTACAGATTTGAGGCAAATTTCATTGTACAACCAAATTTGAAAAGGAACTGTTTTTTTCTGAAACAGGACGCCGTCCCTGAGGTAAATGCATGGGGAGGGATTATACAGTCCGTCAAATCGATTTCAAGGAGACCTGGTTAAGCACCAAACCAGGTTCTATATACACCGTGGTTGCCTTGGTTTCTCAGTCTGTTGGAAGGCATAGAGTCTCGTACAACTGAGTTCGGCGTCAATTGCCAGACTGAACGAAGGGATAACCCACTGGTCTCTCATCTTTGAAAAGTCCACGTTTGCTTGAATTTTGCGACGCAACAAAACAGAACAGATCGCATGTGTTGTCCTTCCAATACCGGTCATATTACGGACATTGGGCGCCATTGCGGAATCAAAGTCGTTGAGAAAAGTTCGAGGGAAGAGGACCTGACGCGGAGTAGAGAGTATGCCGGCACACTGGAGTTCTATGGTGGAAATTTGGAGCCTAAATATGCAACGACTTCGCTTGCTGAATTCTCGCAAATCTGTGAGCGGTTGAAATACAACATAATGTTGCCGCGTCGGGATTCCACGTCAAGGCCGCCCGGGTATTCGCACTGCTACATCTGTTGTAGGAGATTTGACCAATCCCATAGGTGAATCCTTGCCCCAAACAATTGCGTTCAAGGTGTGTGTCACATTCATACAGGCATCACTGTCAATCTGAAGTCGAGCCTCAATTTTCCGAAATTGAACCAAAAGTCGAGCATCCCGGGCAAGCCGATGTGGTCACATTAGTGAAGGCTGGAAATTCTATTTGTTCTCAAAAGTAAATCCCCCTCCCCGGCACAGTTGAATAACCCATCGGAAACAGAGATTCAGTGGTGCGGAAGAACACAGTTCATTTAAATGTTGCGCTGCAGTTTTGCCAGTGCCGCGTCAATAGAAAGATATTGAACACGCGGGGCAGTGTCGAGTCCAGACTTGATAAATGTGTTCTGTTCATTTTGTGGAAGCTTCAAGGAATGCACCAGTTTCATAACATGCTCGGCGACTGAGACACCTAAAATGCGGTCCACTCCGCGTCAATTACCATAATCATGATGCCGCATCTATACACGGTAGTCGCGGCGCTCTCAACCCACCGTTATGGCGACCCAGGCGGTCTAGCCGTGCAGATCTCGTTGCACACCCGCTCATTGAAACAGACACAGGCATAATATATGTCCTTTCTCACTCATGTGACGTCGGGGTTGACTTTCTCGGAGTTGAACGAGATCTCGGGCATCTCGGGGATGGCCCTCACTTGGCGGTTGAGTGGTTTTGCCCTCAGAATTTCGGCATTCTCCTCGTTCTAAAGTTGAGCATAGCTGCTGCTTCATGACCAAAAGTTTGACGGCTTGCGCTGTGCCAATATCTGTGGAGCGGGTGTCCAACCTGACACAATCTGCACAGGTTGATGAAAGACTAAGTATGTTGCCCCCGGTGCAAAAATTCGCGTCACAGCGCGGCGGTCCCGCGGTAATGCGCGTCAGTGTTTCACCAGTACAATTAAGTGGTGCGTAATGAGCGATTCAGTTTGACACAGTTCAACAATTCTTGTCGGCAATGTGTTTTTACAACGGAAAACTCTAAAAATTAGGTTGTAGGTCAGTTAAAGATGCAAGCAACACCTACCTCTCATGCCGTGTCAAGACTGGATATGATTGATGAAGGGCGATGGATCACGGTCAGGTATTTTTCATTAGTAGTAGACCTCTGGACAGCCGAGGAATCAAACTTCGGTGCTTGCGTGAACTTGTGTAGTTCCAATGGGATCTGCCTCTGTTGTGAGCTGAGAAACAAGGCCAAGGGAAGGTTTTATAAGACTGTAACTAGAAACAGTGGTTTGATATCAGGGTGAACCGGTTCCGAGTTGTCCGATGCCTAGAATTTCTGTACCGGCGGAGCCAAAGAGGTAAACCAACACTTGTCTAATGAATTCTCCTATACATTTTCTTCAATTTTGCAATAGTAGATTCATAGTTGATATTGGTCAACCGAAGTGCCACGGAAATAAAAATGTCGTACAACACTGACCAGCACTCGAGCATCCAGAATCCTGGATTACGGTCAGCCCGGTGCAATAACCAGCCAGTAGGGGCTACTCAAGATGTTTCTGCCTTTGAAATGAATGTCTTCGATCGAATCCCGCCAATATTACCAGTGAAAACCGATGAAAAATGGGTGTTTAGTCCAACATTGGGATAGCTTTTCAGCGCATCTATAACACAATCAGCCACAAAAGTTGGTTGTCTAAAAATTTATCCTTTCCTGGCTACAAGTTCAGATGGTCTACTGCACCCTTCACTGGCCAAAATTCTGCATGATTTCATGGTGGTTTCGGATAGTTGTATCCATATGTCCATATGCATGGATTGGAAGATATTACTGCCGGAGAGGGGAAGTTCTAAACTTGGACTCTTTCATGTGAGCTCAGATTCTTTCATGCTTAGTACAAAGGAACATATTTCTGTAGTCTGTAGTTAACCGCGCCACTGATGTACGAAGGGTAGCCTTATTATGTCATCTTCGGAGTTTGAATTTATTCCCACGGCCATTCTATGCCTCCAGCAGTCCTATTGACAAGGCGTAAGAGGCAAAGTGTTTTATAATCGTATTGTAAGGTAGAATGCTGCAGCAGAATGTATTCGTTATTGTTCTATCTGCGGAAAGCTGCATCTCGGCGTTTGCCGTGTGCCGGTGCATCAGAGTTCGGCATTATTGTTCCACCTAATGAAAATAGCGGCTGTGACTTTGTTCCTATTTACTCGGGGAAAAAAAAAAAAAATCACCGTTACTCGGTGAAAAATCATAACAAAAAACGCGACCCCAAGAAAAAACATTTTGTTCTCGGGTTCTGCCGTCGGAATTTCCCGATGTTACTCGGTGAAAAATCGAAAAAACTTTTTGTTTTCGGGTCACCCCGTCACTGTTGTCGGCAATTCCTGCCGATCCCTTAGTGCTGGGTCTGGATGGTTACCTTCTGTAGTAACAGTGCGTCCCCCAAATTCTAGTGATTTGCCCAAGTTACAGGTTCGATCCCGCCAAGTACCTTTTTTTTCTTTTGCCCCTGGAACAAAAAGAAGAGAAGACTACAAATTTCCTTTGTTGGAACTGGGCAAAAAAAATACGTGATTGTCATTATTTTCAGGAGTCCCTGTAATCTAATGACAACCTATCACAGCTCTTTGCAGAACTTAGGGCGCGGAGGGGGTTTTTTTTCTTTTTTTTTCCAACGGTTTCCAGCAGAACCGGCGCCACGGACTCAATTTTGATCGGATTACCTCGGGAGTAGGTGCGTCGTGATTCTGTACCTCAAATATTGTTCCAGAGGCTCAGAGAGGTCTATTTGTAAAATAATTCTCTCCAGCTAATTTAGGACGAGTTCAACTTTGGTGGTGACTAGGTGAACCGCATCATGACTGGCTTGCGTCGTGGGCACACGTTGGGTAGCAATGGCC
The DNA here is from genome assembly GCA_029378395.1 of Mycena leptocephala. Taxonomy (NCBI): domain Eukaryota; kingdom Fungi; phylum Basidiomycota; class Agaricomycetes; order Agaricales; family Mycenaceae; genus Mycena; species Mycena leptocephala. Next base: position 11,417 of record JARJLF010002869.1, read on the forward strand.
GTGCCCTGGTTTATAAAGGGAAGTCACCGAGTTCCACGTTGTTTCGCCTAGACAGTAAGTACCGAATCTGGCTTTTATATGGTCCTTATCAGCTTTGCCCACATCTCATTCAACATAGACCTGGTTCGGAGCCAAACAATTTCTGCAAGCCAAACATCCAAAACCACAATTTGGGCACTGGGTGCTTGTTCAAACCTTGAATTTTCCTCACACGTGGCTGCCGAGCACCAGTGTTTGCAGGGACAAGGCAAATTCAGGGTTGGAACAAGCACCCAGGGATCAAATTGTGATTTTGGAAACATCATAACTAAATGACTGCTGCCGGGATCGAACCGGGGACCTTCTCATTACATAAGCTAGAGGGTATTTGTGCTTGCAGAACGGGTACGGCTTCTGAAGGAACAGTATGCGGCGCCTCCCGCCGGGGTGCAAGCGTAGCATGATTAAGCATCATGACCAGGGGCATCTTGAATGCCGCTCACCCCAGTGCCCCTTCCTGCAGACGCCAGCGCTGAGCCCGGCACCCTAGCGCTGGGTTTCTCAAGCCAGACCATAATGAGGGGCGTGATCTCGTTTCTGCACGACATTCGACGTTCTCCCGTGTTGTCAGCTAATCCTGACGATAGTGTCCGTGAGCGTGCGCGGCACGAAGGGCGACTTAAAACCAGAACCCAAGTCGCTCCTCAGAGCTCTCCCTGCAAGGCTTGGCGTGGTCGTGCACAAATGATCTCAGTTGCGCGCGCGCGTTCCCCACCTGTCCCGCGTGAGCGCGGTCAGCGTCCCGTGCCACGTGAAGTTTCAGCTGGATGCGATGATTTCAATCTCCTGGACCAACACCGAGATGTCGTCGCCTTGCCGCGATGCGAGAAGGAGGGATTAAGAGACTGGTGGAGGGTCGGGCAGAGACAGTCTTATTGCATTGGTGAGGCGCAGATGCAGTGAGATTGTCCGAATGCGGAAGCGATACAAAAAATCCTTCACAGACACCGCGAACCGCAATTTTGTGAGTACTGCACGCCCAAACTTCATGTATATTGGATGTATACTCATCTCACGTTTGGCCTGCGCACCGCTCGAGTCCCGCACCTGGCACTGCCGCATTCAAAACCTGCTACCCAACCGCACACATGTGTCCTCTCCCCACCACTTCCAATCGTACGCGCATTTCGTCAAGACTCCACACGGAGCGTGCATCTACTCATTGGTGAGTACGCCCCCGCGCGCGCACCGCGAGCATGTTACTGACCTTGATGCGTCGCCCCGCAGTGTGCCAATCGCGCTGCGGCGCTGCTTCTCGCACAACGGCAGAGCCCGGTATCCCCGTGAGTATTTGCTTCGTTGTCTGGATTTTCCCACTAAGTGACCAAAATGATTGACCGAGCGGTTTTTCGTTCATATCTCAACATCGAGGCCATATTTTTTTGGGTGAACTAGTCCGATAATCGCACCGGACGCACATCATCCGTCCGCGCAATCCATCAAAAAATCGAAAAGAAACCCGCATTAAGGAGGAAGTGGGGTATTTCCGGGGGCAAAAAACCAAAAATTTGCCCAGAGGCTGTCGTATTAGGCTTTCACTGCCACATTGCAACGTAGGTATAGTTTACTGATCAGTAAGGGTCTGTTCACATTGCAATGCTGCACGCTGTAATCACTGGGTACATTGCAATAAAGGTACTGTCTCTACATCATGTCATTATCAACTTGTTGACATTTAATAACGAACCGACCCGTCTCGCTGCAATAACTGCCGATGCGCGACGGATTGCCAGAGGGCTGAGAGGGAGGTCAGGTCCATCATCGGTTCAGAACCCGACCGCGGCAACACTACTTCTATCACTCGCCCGTCCTCTCCCGCTCCGTACAATACCATGGCGACCCAACCCCAGATGCCTGCCCGCGGTGACCGTAATGCGCCGCAACTCAACTCCACCAAGCCCACAAGCTCACTCGTTATTTTAACGATTTAGAGAGTTCCGTGACCTCTGGTTTAACGAGCAAAGCAGCGCAGACAATTTCAAAGAGACAGGAGTGTTCAGAATAGTGCTGGGTGTCATCTGTCGATTTGCAGCATGCAATTAGCTCTCCATATCAAGTCACACTTTGCTAAGCGTGTGAAAATGGCTGTATTTGGCAGGGATAAGGAAACACTTGATGAATTTAAGCTTTTGTCATCAAACCTAATTGTGGATCCCCGGCTCTGTAGCCTGTTTTCAATCATACGGGCGCTTTCCGATAGCTAGCTACTTTGTACTTGTCAGTTGTATGTACTCTCCTACATCCCTTCCGAGCATCCTTTCACCCACTGCTGCTTCGATCCCCTCGAGCTTGTCCTCCAATTCTGAACCAATGCCTCTGAATCAAGTGATAGAGCCTCCTCAATGTGTTTACGCTGCTGATATTTATGATTAGGGATTTTGGTGCGAATCCAATTCGCCAACTCCTGAGATAATGTACTCGCAGACAAATAAAGTAATGGCGCAGGTGGTTCTCCATGTCCCACAGTAGTTATAGTGCTCCGATTGACCTAGATTTTTAATATGATGCACTTGGAGGTATTCTGGAGGGGATGCAATACCGGCATGGTGCCTCGTCTTGTGAGGGCTTGGAATTTCAACAAGCGAGGTACGAGCTTTTTTCGTTGAAGCGTCTGGCTGCGAGAGACTAACGTAAACTCATTGTGCCGTAAAATAAAACATGAACAAAAGTTTTGAGCAGAATCCCTGTTGGTTCGGGCACCGGGAATTGAGCCCAGGACTGCCTGTTTCTTCGTTTGAATCTATGAAGGTAGAGAGGCCGTGAAACAACTTCACCACGTCCGAGTTTTCTGTATAATTCAGCCGTAAACTATGCATTGTTACAGCTCTCTTCAGACCGAAAATGTCGGAAAAAACAAGTTTCTCTTATATGAGAAGCCAACGTCATAGGGCCTTATAAGAGCCTTATAAGAGCCTTACAAGATCCAGCTTAAATTAAAAGGCTCTTATAAAACTCTTACAAGGCCTTATAGCGCCTCATGGCGTTCGCTTCTGTTGTAAGGGAATTTCTTTTTTCCGACATTTGATGCGGAATATCACACAGCCAAGTAGGGTAAAACTTCCATGAAAATTACGTAGGGGGGGGGGGCTTACTGAAACGGCATTTGGCGTGCAAACAGCCCGAAAGACCAAATATTTTCGTAAATTCTGTCACTAATTCCGCGCGGATTAGCCCGACAGATTCATCCAGTTTCCATGTGAATCGGTGAAGAACTGAGTGAGATATCGAGAATTCTTTGAAAAAGTTCCAAAACAAGAAATTTTCGTTCGCGCCGTCAGTTCTGACATTAGCTGCAAACGCTTCAAGATCTGCGCCTCAATGTTTCCATGAGACAAAGAAATGATCCTCAATTTTCATCATTTCTGGACGCAATTGGAGACAATTGCGACCAAGAGACTGTCGACCTCGGCCGCTTGCAGCAAAACACAATTTATTCAGGCCCTCATCGATTTGTCTTTCCCCCTACTGCAGCAGTGGACCCAATGGTCTGTATCTCAAGGGCAATCCTCAGTCCGTTCAATGCTCTTGTGGACGACTTCACTTCCACGTTCTCCAGTGAGATCTCCGGCGGCAGCGCCTTTTGGGGGACGTCCGCGCATTCGTTTGGGTGAGATGGTCTTATCTCTTCCTCCCCTTCCCTTTGGGAGATATCAGAATCGATGGGGAAAGGGACTGCTAACATATGAACACCTCACCGTACCGTAGTTCCGAACTGGACGTTCCGACGGAGGATGGGCTACGCTGCGTTTGCATTCGGAAGAGGTATATTGCGATGCGGACGGGGAGACAGCGGTGGTCCCATCTGGGCTTTCAACTCGATGACAGGTCTACATTCGGGAGGTGGTCGCAATGGACGCTAGTCGTCCCCGATCAAATTGGTTTTTTCATACCACAAATGACCACCCTGTGAAGTCGTTCAGCTCGCATCGCCCGTGGATATTCTTGGTGAGAAACACCACCGCATCGGGATGATTAAACTGGATCACAACCTTTCCAATCTCAGTTTCAAGCCCAAAGTTCTTCAGTAATTGCTGCCCGCAAATTTCACGGTCCGCCAGACAGTTCAGCTCCTACCTTTCTTGCTCGTGCCGCAAATAGCAGGTATAAGCGAACGACCTCGTTTCAACCACAGCCATGGGTTCTGTGCAATATTCCAGGGTTATGTAGGGCTAGCAACAACATGGCCTGCAGTCCATAATTGCCTAGAGTCCAGGCACCCTACGTTTGATTATTGCCTAGAGCTTAGGAGCCCCGAAATCCGCCAGAGTCTGGGCCAAATCTAGCCACTAGGCCCATAATATTATTATTCCGTGAAGGAGCTAGGATAGAACTCACAGGATACTGTAGTATTACGTTCAATTCGACACCGCCGCCGCTTTTTTTGATACTTTTAAAAATCAAAGAAAATCTGATAAATCGAGAAAAAATTATTGCTCATGAAAAATGAGCGTGACGCGTGCCTGACGAATTGACCGTAATACTACAGTATGTGGATGGCTAGCATCTTCCAGTGCGGAATATTCTGATTGCGAAGAGCACTGGTATACTTTCTGCCCAGCATAGTAGGATGTGGGCTATCAATAGTGATCACAATAATATTACACGCGATAGTAATATTTGGGGGCCTCTTCTCCAGGAGTTGGCCAATGGGCAGCTTGATGGGAGATAATATTCCTTGCCCTACTTTGCGTGGGCTCAGCTGCTCGCAACAATAATATTACCTACCATACACCAGGTTTCGGCCGATGGGGGTCCTGACTAGCTATAATATTCTGCACCCTATAGGCCTGGGTTTGGCCGACAGGGGCAATAATATTATGGTGCGAGCTGCCTTGGGTTTGGCCACTTGCAACAGTAATATTTGTGGCCCTATCCGCCAGGCTTCGGCCGATGAGGATCCTGACAGTTTATAATATTTTGTACCCTATTAGTCTCAGTTCAGCCGATGGATCAATAATATTACCTACCCTACTCGCCAGCATTCGGCCGATGGCGATTCTGATGGAGGATAATATTTTGCACCCCTATCACCCTGGTGCATGGAGCATTGTTGTGGCTGTGATCGGCGAACCCGCAAAGTTTGCAAAGCGCGGGATGGTCTGCGATTATCGCAACTAGTGCAACGCGAACATGGATTCCTATCAAATGAAATGGGTAAGATGTCAATCGAAAGACGGATACCTCACCATTTGAGTGCCCGGCCCTTTGACAGTTATTCCACGGTCATATAGTAGGATCAAATCATCGACAATGGGTTTGAGATAGTTTTGAAGTTGCTCTGCAGTAGGCTCCTTTGGGCCTGGTGTCATGCCACAAAGGATTATATTTTCAGCCCGGTACCTTGAACATAAGTGAGATCAAGAAATAGCTGAACATGGTAATATATGTGAATTTACCGAAGTGCAGTCGTCAAATTTTGCACAGTCAGAGACAACACACCAGATGAGTGACTGGGTCCGTAGCTACTGCGTTTACGCCCGAACCTAGTTCCATGTCAGTCTCAGGATATGATGAGATAATGCGATGATACCAATCCAGACTGAGCGTAACACCTAGTCGAATCTCATTCTCACACCCAGGTCCATAGAAGAACGGCTCGTTGTCCGCACCTCTAATGTATTCCAAACGGCACCATCCTGCATGCAGCGCATTTCTCCGGTATGCGCGTGCGAGTCTTCCACGCGTTCACTGCCCTAAACATGCCTGGACGCCGGAAAAAATCTGCGAGCGCCTGAGAAGGCAGCTGTATCGGAGTAACCATGATTGGTTTTGGAGTGCGCTGCTTCGGCGTTGGAATGGGGACAGCGAGTGGAAGAGATGTGGCCTCTTCGTCAACCGGGTCTTGATCGATTGTGTCGAACCAATTTTTCATCACAAGCTTCGCAAGAGGCATTGACAGCAATTTTGGCATCAAAGATACGATGACACCGAAAGCATGTTGGGTGAACTGTGAGCCGTCTTTCAGTTCGAGGTTTGAAAGCACAGTTGTCAACGTCTGAGCCATCGGAGGGGGTCCAAGAAGACTCGTTGATGGTGCCTTTTCAAAGAGGAGATTCAAAGAGCGAAGAATAAGGCCGCACGCCGAAAAGCTGACATGGTGTCGGGTGTGCAGAGTTCCGACGAGATACATGACAGCCCGGATATACCAGAGAGGATGATGTTTTGCATGTGCAAGCAGTGCGGTCTGCTGCTTTCCCGAGAGAACAGGGGACAAGGTCAACCGGGACTCAATCGATTGAGTGGGCGAGTTTGGGTGACACTCTGAATATCATGGTTTAAGAATGATCAAGTGCAGTGATATAACTCACTCGGTGACTGCTTGAGTGTGAGCCTGTGACGCATCTGGGCCTTCCTCTTCGACACGTGAATCTCTGAAAAATAGATGGTCAGAGAAATAAAATATGGGTTTAAACTCCGTACACATCCGGAATAAGTGGCTGTGAAGTGTGATGATGGACGGGTGGGCGAGTCGATCCACGGGCAGCAAGAGCACTGGTTGGTACCCGCGAGGGCGGTCGTCCGCGGGCTGCTAAGACAGACAATGGATTGTGGGTGGGTTGGGTTGGGTCTCTGGTGTCGCTCGCAGACTTTCTGGACATTACTCGCTTGCTGAACTGAGTTGGTTGCTGCAGGAGCTGAACCGATATTTATATTGGCCGCTATAATAAATTTCTCACTGCGGAATCTAACGGGACGTACTGAAAACGGGCCTATGATGATGAGAAGTGCAAAAAACCTAGCAGAACAACAGTCGGACTCAGATTGCAAGAATAAAGTGTAGTTGGATTGGTTGAACAAACTTCTCCTCGAGTTCTTGGATTTTATCAACACAAAGTGATATATCTATCAAGCTTGACTGTTCAAAACAGTCAAGAATGAACGAAGACTGGTCAGCATTGGACAATCACACTTTTGAAGCCGAATATTGGTGTAATCGGATTGACTGGACAGACATCTCCTTGTCGTCGCATTTGATTAACACACAGTGATACATCTATCAACGGTGTGACTGTTAGACTGAAGACGGCAAGTTGGGATTGGACCTTCGCACTTTCGAAGCTAAGTCGTTGCATTTAGCTGCCACACATAATGAACAGATTCGTGATAACAGCCATAAGAATCGAGCACCCATGCGACGACACATTTAAAATCAGCGAGGAAAACTATTTTTGGTATATGCACATATTGTATATCGGAATTTGCAGAAGAAAAAACGACATGGATCGAAGAGGTCTTCTACTCCCGCTGTCGGTCACTGTTGGAAAAGTGGACGTTGTGAGCAAAGAAAGAGATGTAACAAGCGTACACAAAAAGATGACCTCGATTTAACGTCGATTTAACGCCGAACATATGCCGAGACTTCTGTGATCCAGATAATTTGACACGCTGAAGAGCTAGAGACGTGGATCAACTGCACCTAGAACACAGAAAGTTCTCCCAACCCACGTACACACTGTCAAGAGCAATCTGTACACAATATAGCTCGTAAAGCGTGTGCACGGGTTGCCGTACTGTATCTGTCCCACAGGTACTGAGCGTTACGCCACTCATCTCGTCTTGAAGACGCTCCTGGGGCTAGAGAGTAAACATTCCTTACAGGATCAGTGTACCTGGCGTGGTGCTGTTGGATTTGACCAACCGCACATACATAAAACAGTATATCGGCATTCTCAGCTACTAGAGAGCCGCGGCGTGACATGATCCAGCGTCCTCGTAGTTACTGTCAGAGAGGATTACATGGAAGATATGATGCCTAGTACTTGAGGATGCATCTGCTTTGCCTGCAGATGAGAGTTATTTCACAGGAGCGTCGGATCGCTGAAAGAGTCGAAGTGGTAACGCAATTTTGTCACCGGCGTGGCGTCACGGTCACGTCCTTCCCACGTCAACGAAGAAGCCCTACGCCTCCCCCACTATGACATCACGTGGTCTATTTCCCAGCACGTGTATGTTGACGCGCCTACTTTAGTAGTGACTTACTAAGTTACTTTATGTGCGGGTTATAACTAGTGATCCGCTGAAGCGCAAATGCTCGCGAAGAAGACAGAGGCGTAATCACGCTTACATTTCTCCTTTTCTCCCATTATTTTCCCCTCGTCGTTGGGTCCGAATCTGGTATCAATCGAACCGCGCCATAAAAGTGTATCTTTTGGTCTTATTCCCAGGGCAATTGACCAAGAATTGAACGTGTTTGAGGGCATTGTTTCCCTCAAGGGTCGTCAGCCACCGCGCTGACGCTTTGTTCTTGTTTTTCTGTCGCTTCGCTCGCAATTATTTTGTGCAATTCAACACATGTACCCTAGTCCTCCCTTTCATCCATAAGATACCTCCCTGACACTAACCTCCTAACCCTAACCACCTAACCTTAACACTAACCTCTAACGCTAACCTCTAACACGAACCCTAACCAGGCGAGGCGCAACGACACTGCTCATACCCGGAGTTAGGGCGCGCTGCGCTTGCCCTAACTCCTCGAAAGTGATACTGAGGTGTCGCCGAGGTAAAAGAAATTATTCACAAAAATATTTGCAACCTCCGAGAATTGAACCGAGAACACTGATGGGTACAACTTACATAAGGTGTGCACAATAACCACTAGACTAAACAACCAATGGTAAGGGACCCAAAGCGTCCGGGTTGATGGAGCGCTTCTGGGCTCCAAAACGTAAGCATTTTACCCGATTAGGAAATGTCATAGTGTGGGAGGCGTGGGTCAGCTCGTCAACGACAACTAACACACAATTTCAGATGCGTTGTGATCACTTGCAAGTTGCGTATAGCATGGTCGAGTCCAGCTAGAACACAAGAGATCCTCCGCATACCTCGAGCAAACCTCGGCAGGGTCTGCCGAGGTCCAAGTGTGTCCAGGTGTGCCGAGCAACCTCGGCGCAGGCTTGGGTCGAGAAGCCCTCAAAATGCAGTGATTGCCAGGTCCAAACTTAGTCAATGTAGTATATCAAAGGCCCAACTAGATCGAATTCCGGCTGCGGCTGTCTTCGCGAAGCACATGAATGACTCAGCTCTTTCTCATGATTTCCTGCTTTCGTTCTCGCCCACGACGCGAGCAGCGTACAGCCCCGCGCGAGTGGCCATATTTCCTGCTTGTGTTCTCGCCCACGGCGCAAGCAGCGTACCGAGTGGCCGATCCACCCGAGACGCCGAGCGAGGATAAAGGTCGAGGAGACAGGAGAATCTCGGCTCCTAATCTTCTCCTCACCTTTCACTGCTCGCCAGGTCCGTCTCCGTTTTTCCCTGCACTCTACAAGGACGGCCTGCGACAGCCTTCTGTAGATTGGTGGATGCTGGGGATTTACACCTGGGAGGGGGAGAATCCCGCTCAGGTCCCACAGGGTGTTAACCAGTGGTCCAGCCATATAAGTGGCTGGCCAGTCCACGGTTTGCCAACGTCTTGCAGTTATCTAACCCCTGGAATAAGTGTGCTCTCCGTTGGCATCTTGTAGATATCTGTAAGGATAGCTACCTGTACACCGCTCTTCCATCTTAAAATCGTTGTTTGGGTTGATTACGTCGTACGCATTATATACAGTAGGTTCGGATTTGCGGAACCCGCATGCGGGATTTGTGTGGACAGCTCGACATTCGGAACTTTTGCGAACCCAGGCCGCAAATCTTTCTGTGACACGGCAACGTAATTCGTGTTTCCCTCGGAGCCCACCCCGACTATAGCAATTGATCTGCCTCGAAGGCACTGACGCAGTCCCAGCTCGCGAGAACATCGAAATCGGGTACGTTTTGGCTAGGACTGATGGCACCATTAAGGCTGCTTGTTTGTTGAGTACAACTGGGATTGCATAGTCTCTTATAAACAGATGTACCGCTGATTCCGTTGATCCCTGGTTTTGGAGAGCCCTTTTTCTGGAACGCATGACGGGTTCCGCCGGGAGAATTTTCGCACCGGGGCCGATTGAGGCCCGAGGTCCAGGCCAGAAACGACTTCCTAGGCCGTCGGGTCGCTACTTCCCCAACCGGCATGTGATGTTTGCACCGACACATAAATAATGTCAATGATGTCCACAAATGCTGTCCACAAAGGGTTTCATGTTTATGTTTCTGACTTGTCTTTTTTGTAGCTGTATTTTTTTCACTGCATCATCGGTACGCTACTCTATTATATTTCCTTATTTAATTGTCCCTCACCCGCGTTGTCACTTTAGATCCTCGCATAAATTGTCCGACAGCACTGTCTGTATTTTTCCATCGGTACGCTACTTGTTTCTCCATATTTCGTGATTATTGATTGCGCTCAGAACCGCCATGTACTTCAATCCTCACGCTGCATCCCATTAAAATGTGAGTTTCGTTTTGTGCCGAGCGCTGCTGACGCTCGTGTGTTACAGTGTACTTTCTCTCGCAATTCTTTCGTATGTTTCTTTAGTGTAGTTGCAATATATTATTATTTTCGACTTCAACTCGTGTCTGAGCTATAAGGGATATGGAAAAAGGGGATCGGAGCCCGACCCAGGCCTCCCGACACTATCCAAGCCCTCCCGAGGGCATCGAGGCCTGGGACATCCTCGGAACACCTCGTGAGTTTTGCGATTGGCCAATAACCCTCTTGGAAGGTGTGCCCACAGCTTGGGCACCTCGGGAGGGCTTGGACCCCTCGAGAGTACCTTGGAGCTCCCTCGGGAGGTTCGGACACTTTTGGTGATGCGGAACGAGCCAAAAAACGCGGAGCACCAGAAGCAACTTGAGGAGCTCAGCAACGCGATCCCCAGCGATAGCCCTCTGATAAGATCCCCAGGCCTGCCGGCACCTCTGGCAACGACTTTAATATCCAGAATGAGATGGGGCTCGGAGGAAGTCAAGCCAATCGAGAGATCTATAAAGCCTTGATGGTGCATGAAGCTTCCGATTCTTCTGCGATTTCTATTGATGTATTGTTAGCGCAACCTCCGTGACCTTGCTCTCCAAGCCAGTATCCAGTGGGAGAGTACTTGGCCGAGATTCCCACGGGTGTGAAGGCGAGGCTGTTTGATGTGCATCAGGCAAAACCCCTTGGCAATTTTTTCACATTTTGTTGCCATTTGTTGCAATTTCTGAATACTGGAATTGTTGAGAAATCGTGTCATTTGTTCAACATTTGTGTCCACTTCTGAACAATTTTCCGTGGACACCTGGATAACTTCATGAATGAAGTGCCATTGTGTCCAGAATGCCTCCCGGAACATGAGGGATGTCATCCCGCACTTCTGGTTGAGTCTCAAGGACGTTTGAATAACAAAGTGACTTGCAATAAAACATAACAACTCCGTCAAGGCCTGCCGACCTAGACTCGTAACCAGTCTGCTCCACGGTGTTCTAACAAGGCGAGCTTGTTGCCGTAGGCAGACTGGTACTTCTCGGGCTGTGCCAAAGGGCTGAGGTGGAGTTTGAAATGTTTTCCTTTTCCCTCGTTCTGGGCTCAATTCTCGTCAGATACAAAAACTCGAAAGGTAAGGTGAGGTCAGATAGTGGGGCGTCCGTCGAACTCCTCCGGGCTGGTTCAGCGACACGCACATCGACTTTTCGAGTGTCCTCAGGCTATCGTGCATTGTGACGGCGAGAAGCTTTGTTTGTTCTGGCCAGCCACCCCCGAAATCTTAACTGGTGGGGGCTTCCGCGGATCCGGCACTCCTCTCGCCTTGAGGAGGCCTGGACACACTGGAGGGACTGGAAGTCATGCCACTGAACCTTGCGCATTTATTGTCCCCCCTTTCTGCCTTCACGCTGTCATCACTTTCGCGGGCTCGACACACACATGTGTCTCCTTTGCGCATGCTGCGCATTGGCCCGTGGCAAGGGAAGGTCTGGAGTTCTGCAAAGCACTCGTTCGTAACCCCATGTACCCGGAGCAGCGCTGTGGAGTTGGTTGAGAAGCTTGTGCATGAGACTTCCATTTGGGAGCAAGCTATCGACCAGATAGCGTGGCGGCAGCTTACCTCGCCGCGTGGAGAGTGGACATCGCGCCATATAAGAATCAGCCTGCGGAGAACGACGAATATCAGTGAGCGTTCACGTGTTTGGTTCAACCTCAGGAATTCAGTAAATTTATAGCGGCTGGAGCCTGCTTCACACGACTGTATTTGGGCCTCGGCAACTATCCGATGACGATCTCACTGAGTGCTGATGAAGTGGGAAATAGACTTTATTAGTGTTACCGCTGAGGAGTTGGACTCGACTTTGACATTGAATCGACGATCGTGTTATGTAATCGAGGCTAATTGTGAAGAGTATTTTAGAGGATAGTAGGATGAGCGCGTCCGGTGCGACGCGTGCCACGCTAAGGTTCTCTATCCAGAATAAGTATAGATAACAGCATCCCGGATTGCCATGCTAGGAGTGTCTAGGCACGGTAGACACTTGTCGAGAGAGCCCGTAGAATTGTTCAATTTTTTAATTTTTTTTTGCGAGCGCAGCGAAGCAAACAAGAACAAATTCTGAGCATTGTGCTGACAGTGGACCGCTTGGAGAAAGAATGGTCTCAAAGACGTTCAATTCCTGAGTTATCGGGCTGGGGGTACTCTCAAACGATGGGGCTTTGTCTGGGGATTCGAACGGTACCGGGCCGACATTAATCCCGGGTTCAGCCAGGAACTCGGTAACGACCCCCACCGTCGAAGCACACATGCCCATTCCATCGACTGTGCCCGCGTGTAGATCACACCAGGTATTCGAGAAATGCGACCGGATTCCAATAGAAATACGCAGCAAAGTGACGGAATCGTACGCAGTGGCATTTGCGCCATGAAGCAAGGGAGAAATAGAACCAGAGGAGGAGGGTGCCTTGGGTACAGCCGCTCACAGCAACAATATTTCCCTCCCTACTCGCAAGGCTGCAGCCGATGGATATTTCGACAGGCTATAATATCTGGGTTCGGCTGATCGGTAGGATAATATTAATCTACAGGGTGCCTTGGGTACAGCCACTCACAGCAACAATATTTCCCTCCCTACTCGCCAGGCTGCAGCCAATGGATATTTGACAGACTATAATATTTCTCACCCTATCACCCCGGGTTGGCCGATCGGTAGGATAATATTAATCCGCACACTGCCTTGGGTTCAGCTGCTGACAGCAATAATATTTGTTGCCCACCCAGGCATAGCCAATGGTTGCAATAATATTAGAGCTATATGATGATATTCAGAAAAAAAAGAATGTAAAAACCGTAGCCAGGCGTGAACCAGTGAACTTATCAAAACCATAGATTTTCGAAGTAAGCCCGCAACCAACTAGACCATCAGAGCCATGGTTTGCCCGTTCGACTCATGCTCCCAGCCGTCCCTGTGATCATAATGCAAGCAATGCCCTATTTATAAAATTACGTGCTCTGTCCGTCTGTCTGAAGCCTTTTCAACTCGCTATCTCCTCCCTAAATCTGTGATCATAATGCAAACAATATTGTTTGAAAAAGTCTGCTGTGCACCATAAGATCATAATTGATGCTACCGCTGGACCCTTCTTCCGCCATCTTTCCTTCTTTGAAGTTGTCCTAGCCCATTCAAACATCTCTTCTGCATTCTTTGCGAAGCTCTCCCAAAGGTCCACCTGCTTGTCTGCATATGCTTGCAGTCTGGGCTCTTCATTGCTGGCCTTCCTGACCCGCTCTGTCCATTCATCATGAAAATACTTAAAAGAATTCACCGTCCACCCCATTTCATGTGCAACAATGTTCTTCTCTTCTACCGACCGTGCCACCCTCGCCTTTGCACGCAACCAGTTCACTCTGTAAACTGAGGGTATGGGAGAATTTAGTGGGTTCCCAAACACTGGGAAAAAAGAGGGGGAGGCTCACATTCACTCATCTCGCTGCTTTCCTGCATTTCTTCCATTGCAGTGAACTATCGAGGTGACGGGTGACATACCGTGAGCGTTGGTCGAAATGGTACAGTAGAGTCAAGAGCAGATTGACGGTTGAATTTGAACGATTTGACCACCCTGCGGAATTCTCAAAGTGCACGGGCCCGGCCCAACCAAGCAATTGGGAAGACAGAGATTCAGTGCGCTACCCCCATTCTGTGGCCGGGTTACCAGCATGCAAAACATATTCTCCGATGTATACCAGATTTTACGGTGTTTTCAACCACTTACATCTGAAATTACTGCTTGTCGTAGGCCGCCGGTTCAATGTTTATCCGCCTACCGAAAGTACAGCACATCCAAGCGCTCCGGCGGGATGAATCACCAAGCAAAGACTGGAGACTACAGGATCCCGTTCAGCAGGAGGCCTCAACGGCATTGACCTTCTATGACCAAAGTCTGCGGTGCTCCACCATTTTGACCCCTCTTAGGTGGGTTTTCACACTCTTTATAAAATTAAGCCTGTCTGTCCGAAGCCTTTTCAAACTCCGCTATCTGCGCTCCGGCACCGCTTCAGCGCCTATTTGTTGCTTCGAAGCTCGGATTCGGCCAAAGTGCTGGGCGCTTGCGCCCCAGCGCGCTCTTGTACTACTACAGCAAAGCCCCCCTACTAGGGGTCCTACGTAATGAAACAGGCGGTCACTTAGGTGGTACCTACATATCCTTCTTTCGCGTGCGGAAAAAACTCTTTCGCATGGGGAAAATTATTCTTTGTACAAACAAAGCCCTCATATCCATCCTTCTATATTTTACTAATGAATCTGACACCGTGTTTCGCCTGAAGTTCGTGATAATAAGCCAAATATTGATGTGTCGGCCGCAGCCGAACTCTTGTTCCACGCTTCATCACGAAAAGGACCGCCGTATATTTGTTGGGAGTGGCGAGAACAGGCCGTAGGGCGACGGAGTTGTGGATCAAGATATGCAGACAAGTAAAAATGGGATTGAGGGTGCAGACGGGGATTAAAAGCTGAATGAGAAAGAAAAGCTGCAATTTTGTCCTCTGCTGAACTTATCTGATCAGAATCCCAGGGCTGGGTCGTCCTGAGTCAAAGTAGCTCTGACGAACTTTAGAAGACCACAGGCTTGGCGTGGTTTTCCGGGTGCGTTGAAAACTTCAGTTGAGACACCTCTTAACAGATCTCATTCAAACACAGTTTAACAATGCCGGTTCGATGGTTCACACGGTTGTTTGGTGGTGGTTCAAGACCAGTTCAGCGGTTGAACAGCCGTTCACGGCAGTTTAACATCTTAATGGGTCATTTTATAAGTACTTTTTGCAGTCTCACCTTGGTTCATGTCTGTGTCCCTTAATCATTGTTTTCTGGAGAATTGATTTGTGCTCAGCCGTTCAACTTAGCGCAAACACTGGGAGTTGAGCCAGACTTGTTCTGATTCAAACATTGAGGGGCACGGTGAAAGTGACGCCAGTGCCGCCACTTGACGCCCTGCCGTCCATGTGGCGCCCCCGATCGGGAACATTGACGCCCCCATGTCACGTCACACCTCGACTGCCGCCCTTATAACCAAGAAAAAAGAATGGTTTTGAGAGAAAGATGCTGATACGCACTATCGTGCGTATCATATATCATCCAGGGAACTATCTCAGTTTGCGTCACTAATGAGATATTCAAAAAATAGTCATTGATCTAGACTCACAGAGTCCGGTCCAATTGCTGCATACATGTCCCCGGCCTTGTCCTATAATAAATCAGATATACAAAGCAGCTCTTAGATCATTTCATTCAAGTCCTTGGAATAAATGGCCAGTATGGCCTTTGATTGTAATTGTGTTCAACCGCATCTCGCGGGCACTGATTCCTGAACACCACTGCCATAGGACAATAA